>JAWPHD010001226.1:160000-344480 GCA_037043455.1 Cyrtodaria siliqua
CTGCTGCTGCTGCAGTTGCTGATAATGATGATGCTTATCTGCTGTTACTGTTTTTGCTGCTGCTACTGTTGCTGCTGATGATGATGATGCTTATTTGCTCTACTCTTTTTGCTGCTGCTGATGAGGATGATGATGCTGATCTGCTGCTACTGTTTTTGCTCCTCCTGTTGCTGTTGTAGCTGCTGCTGCTGATGATGATGAGGATGCTGATGATAATGATGATGGTGTTTATCTGTTGCTACTGTTTTTGCTCCTCCTGTTGCTGTTGTAGCTACTGCTGCTGCCGCTGTTGCTGATGATGATTATGATGATACTTATCTACTGCTACTGTTTTTGCTGTTGTTGTTGCTGCTGCTGCTGCTGCTGCTGATGATGATGATGATGATGATGATGCTTATCTGCTGCTACTGTTTTTGTTGCTGCTGCTACTGATGCTGCTCTGCCGCTGCGACTGCTGCTGATGATGATGATGCTTATCTGCTGCTACTGTTTTTGTTGCTGCTGATGATGATGATGATGATGATGATGTTGTTGATGATGTTTATCTACTGCTACTGTTTTTGATGCTGCTGCTCATGTTGCTGTTGCTGCTGCTGCTGCTGCTGATGGTGATGATGATGATGATGATGGTGATATTTTATGATGATGATGATCCTTGAGACAGTGATGTTATGCTGCTGCTGCTGCTGAGATGATTGTGATGCTGAATATGGAGACTGTGGTGAAGGTGGTGTTGTGGTTGTGGAAATGCTGCAGGTGATGATGATGATACTGCTGCTGCTGTTGCTGCTACGGCTGCTGCTACTGGAGATGCGGCTGCTGCTGCTTATAACAATATGCTGTTGCTACTGCTACTGCTATTGCTGCTAAGTATTATGATGATGATGATGATGACTATTATGATGATGATGATGATGCTTTGCTGTGTTTTGCTGCTGCTGCTGTTGCTACTGCTGCTGTTGTTGCAGATGATGATCATCATCATCATGGAGACATTTTTTAGTTGTGAGAATACTTCTGCTACTGCTGTTGCTGATGATAATGCAGACTATTATTGTTTGTTTTTAGCTCTACTGATCAAAGATCAGCAGAGCTTATGCCGTGGCGCGGCGTCCGTCGTCCGTCCATCCGTCTGTCCGTCCGTAAACTTTTTTTTGTGGCGACTAATCCTCTGAAACTGCCCCGACGAATTTTCATGGAGCTTCACAGGAATATTGCTCATGATGTCTAGTTGATCCTAGCAAAAATTCAGGTCGGCCGGAAATTCAAGATTGCCGCCACGGCTAAAAATAGATTTTAAAAATGCGATATTGTGGCGACTACTTCTCAAAAACCATAAGTGATATTGATTTGGAACCTTTACCAAAATGACTGGCACGACATGTAGTTGGTCCTAACCAAAGTTCATTTTGATTGGATGTCAAACATCTTTGTTTACATAGAGTTATAAAGGTTGTTCTTGCTGCTGCTGCCGCTGCTGTTGTTGCTGCTGCTGCTGCTTCTCCTCTGCTGCTGTTGCTGCCGCTGATGTTGTTGCTGCCGCTGATGTTGTTGCTGCTGCTCCTGCTGAGATGATAATGATGATCTAATATATTTATGAGGAGTCTGAAGATGTATATATACAAACATCATCGATTTTTGTATGCTACCGGGTTTGCTACCTGATCAAGGTAGATGAGTAAACTCAACTTAGGATTTGCATGCATGCCACACTTTTATATATATAAGGATTAAATAAACACGTCGCTTATTTATGTATTCAACCGGGCTTGCTACCAGATCTTATATATTGCAACCGGGCAGATAAGTAAACTGAAATTTAGGAGTGCATGCATGTCACAAATATAGATGTTTAAAAGGAGAATCTAGAAACACTCCCTACTTGTGTATACAATAGGGCTTTCAACGGGGCCACACATAGATAAAATAATAAAATACAAACACTTTATATGGATAAACTCACTATCGGGTTTGCATGAATGCAGAATATATAGATATAGCAGAATGCTACATGATGTTATATATTGATACCGGTTAGATTTGTAAACTCACTTTAGGGATTGCAATCATATGTGACACATATAGATAGGGGCCACACTTAAAAATATAGTGTTTGCCCTTTCACGATCGACACGAAAATATGGTCCTGTCAAGTATGTTTTTCCCATTCTAAGAACATCTTTACTGCACCCCGTAGTACCTTAATTAGGCAAGATATGACGGAAAGCTGCCAGTTCTACGATGAGAAAAATACATTGTACACGCTTGCGTTTTAAATGCTTCTGTTTATAATTTTTCATTTGCATATTGCATTGAATGCATGTGTTAAAAGCTCTACTTTAATATTACAGCCATTTTTCTTGTTGCTCTATTTGTATTTCAAGTCAACACTGGTGATAATAGTCATATATTCTGCCAACATGGCTAAAACAATTAAAAAAGTCAATATTTTTAAACATTTTTAACGATTGTTTCGTATATTAATCATGCCAATTCAGTTGATTAATTAAAATACCATTGTTTTTCTTTCCTTTTTATTAAATTTTGCTTTTTAACAAATAAAATAAAATATGTGCCTCCCAGCATACCTAAAATTTGAAATTAGGGTCGAGAAAGTACAAACAGTCCTTGTCAGATCAGTGGTTCTAAAGCAATGGTCAATGTTTTATCGATTTTCATAAATACATGGATGATGCCATATATTGATACTGGGTATATGGGTTAAACAGAGTTTAGGTTTGCATATTTATCTGACACAGATATTAGAAAAACATACTTACACCGCTCATTTCGGTATTCTACCGGGCTTGCTACCGGATCTTATATATTGATACCGGATAGATGGGTTAACAGAGTTTAGGGTCTGCATATCTATCTGACACATACAGATATTAGTAAAAACATACTTACACAGCCTACTTTGGTATTTTACCATGCTTTATACCCATACTTAGGTATTCGACCGGGCTTCCTACAGGGTTATATATATTTATTATATAGTAAGCGGGAGAGGTTACTACTTGCTTTGCACACGTACAGATATAAGGGTATAAGGGAAACCAAGCATTCCATATTTGGGTTTTCGACCGGGCTTGCTACCGAATCATATATATTTATACCGAGTAGACGGGAGAGGTGATTATTGGCTTTGCTCACTTACAGGTATAAAGGAAATCAAGCACCCCATATTTGGGTATTCGACCGGGCTTGCTACCGGATCATATATATTTATACCGAGTTAACGAGAGAGGTCCCTATTGGCATTGCTCACTTACAGGTATAAGGGAAATCAAGCACTCCATATTTGGGTATTCGACCGGGCTTGCTACCGGATCATATATATTTATACCGAGTAGACGGGAGAGGTCCCTATTGGCTTTGCTCACTTACAGGTATAAGGGAAATTAAGCACCCCGTTTTAGAGTATTCGACCGGGCTTGCTACCGGATCATATATATTTATATCGAGTAGACTGGATAGGTCAAAATTGGACTTGCTCGTTTACAGGTATAAGGTAAATGAAGCACCCCGTTTTGGGGGTATTTGACCGGGCTTGCTACCGGATCATATATATTTATATCGAGTAGACTGGATAGGTCAAAATTGGACTTGCTCGTTTACAGGTATAAGGTAAATGAAGCACCCCGTTTTGGGGGTATTTGACCGGGCTTGCTACCGGATCATATATATTTATACCGAGTAGACTGGATAGGTCACTACTGGCTTTGCTCACTTACAGGTATAAGGTAGTAATAATAAGAATACTACTACTAATAATAATAATTGAAATCCGAAAGGATATTATTTTCCAATAACTAATCATTACAAAAGTTTTAAATTGTGTGTAAGTAAAGGGAAATATCATGTTGTAACGTTTTTGTTTGTTTTTTTGACATAGAATATATGCAATCATCTGCATTATCTATGCATTGTCTTAAAGTTTGGTTTTGCTTTGTGTTTCATTGTATATGCAAAAACTTTTGGCTATGTTTGATTGTGCTATGATATATGCAATGAAATAGATTCATTTGAATTATATCCTAGACTTTTTTGTTGTTGTTGTAATCGTCATGATGAGTTATGTATTATTTGTTTGTTTAGTGCTTGAAATCTTTATCATATGATATGTATAAATATATATATATATAAACTGAAAACATGATAGTTACATATTGCATTTAAATACATGTCTTTATAACTTTCTAGTCATGTGTATGAACAATATATAAAACAATATTCATAATACGTAAAATAGAAATGTAAAATAAAATAAAATACAAATATTTACAAAGATGCAATGTCCATGGAATGTGAATTTTAAATCGCACGTGGGCTTACTCATATTTTGTATTACATAGTGAAAGACTGTGTGTATAAAATAGATGATTATA
This sequence comes from Cyrtodaria siliqua, assembly GCA_037043455.1. Taxonomy (NCBI): domain Eukaryota; kingdom Metazoa; phylum Mollusca; class Bivalvia; order Adapedonta; family Hiatellidae; genus Cyrtodaria; species Cyrtodaria siliqua. The sequence goes on from JAWPHD010001226.1 coordinate 164,392, forward strand.
TGATATGAAAATATCTATACCATCTTCTCCATATGTACATTTGTTTATGTTGTTTCATTTCGTATTACCTGTCATTGTATTGTGTTAACTATTTGTATCCTCACAGGCCTTAAGGCCTATTGGAATTTTGAATAAAACATATACTAATATCTTTATTGCAAGAGGATAACATATTTGGCTACATATGGTCCTCAGACAAAATATAATATGTTTACAGTTTATACAAATATAATTAAAACAATGGAACAAAAATAATAAAATGTCTAGAAACTTCATGATTTTCCTAAAAAGCTTGTATTTGATATACATTGATTAAAGGGGGTACATCAAACTTTTCATATGGGTCTGGAGTCCGACTGGTATATTTGTGCCTTAAAATACATCCGTATTTTTTTAAAGTAAATATGATAATTTCGGTTTTAACTATTTCATTATTGTAACAAAAACTCTGATATTGCAATAAAGGATGTTTCACTTCAGACCTTATGTTTATTGAGCGAATATGTGAACAAAAGTAATGTCAAAGGTTTTAACTACCCGTTACGACCTTTATGCACACATATGTTTGTAATTGACAATGTGTTGTATGTACAATGCATGCACATGTGCGTCGTGCGTGCATGTCATGTATGAATGTATGCATGTATGCATGTATGTATGCGACCCTTTAATACTGGGGCCTCGATATGCACACGCCAATCTACCAGATATTAATATCTAAGATTCGGTAGTTAGCCCGGTGGAATTCACTAATAGTGAACTCTCCTGTGTACTCTGTATAAATATATCATATCAGGTAGCAAGCCCGGTAGAATACATAAATATGGAGTACGTCACTTCCTTTATATCTATAAGTGTGCAAACGCACACATAGTGAACTCTGCTGTATAAATATATCAGATCAGGTAGGAAGCCCGGTAGATTGCCCAAATACGGAGTGCTTCATTTCCCTTGTATCTATTAGTACGCAAACGTACTAATATGTACTCTCCTGTGTACTCTGTATACATAGATAAGATTAGGTAGCAAACCAGGTAGAATACCCAAATATGGAGTGCTTCACTTCCCTTATATCTAATAGTGCGCAAACGCACTAATAGTAAACTCTCCTGTATACTCTGTATAAATAGATAAGATCAGGTAGCAAGCCCGGTAGAATACCCAAATATGGAATGCTTCATTTCCCTTATATCTATAAGTGTGCAAACACACTAATAGTGAACTCTCCTGTGTACGCTGTATAAATATATCAAATCAGGTAGCAAACCGGGTAGAAAACCAAAAAATGGAGTGCTTCATTTCCCTAATATCTATAAGTGTGAACGCACTAATAGTGAACTCTCCTGTGTACTCTGTGTACATATATATAAGATAAATGTAGACGATAAACTCATTTAATCTACTAGCCGGTATCAATACATACTATCCGTTAGCAAACCCGATGGAATACCAAACTAGGCGGTTCGAATGTATATATGTCTATATTGATATCTGATATCAATATATAAGATCCGGTAGCAAGCCCGGTAGGAAAATGAGATATAGGGTCCTATAGAAACCACAGCGTCCGAACGCAATGGCATCGTAGGTCCGCACTGTACTGTAAACAAGGAATTAATTATACAATGAAGGAGACAAAATACAACAGAAAGGGTGGTGAAGACAGGGTTACCGACTTGGAACGGTCAGTAGGCAATAAGGCCAACAGGTTAGCTTGAATCGGTTTTATGTAACACAATCATCGCTATTATCCTGTCTTCAGCGCCCAAATAGACAGTGTAAACAAAACTACATCCCATCAAAAGGAATTCTCTAACAATAAAGTCCACATCCAGAGAAAATAACAAAAGAAACACTAAGATGTTGTTGTAAAGCTATATAAAATATAAAATAAGAAACATCTCAGGATGTATCCAGAATTGTACTGAACAATCACAGCAGTTGCAGCCAAAGGGAAAACCAGTCTAGTGTACGACAAGAAAACCCAAGGGACCAAAGCGCATGTACCAACCTCCCTTGGTCGGGGTTTCAGTAGGTGCAATCATAGAGTCCCAAGAGGTTGTCCAGTCATCGCACAAGGGAAAAGTGAAGCGTAGTGACTGACTGTAGAGGGGTCAATCACTAAACATGCAGTGCGTTGTATACTAAGACCAAACTAGGCGGTATATGTTTTTCTAATATATATATGTGTCAGATATATATATGCATACCCTAAACTTAGTTAACCCATATACCCGGTATCAATATATAATATCCGGTAGCAAGCCCGGTAGAATACCAAACTAGGCGGTGTATGTTTTTCTAATATCTATATGTGTCAGATATATATGCATACCCTAAACTCAGTTAACCCATATGTACCCGGTATCAATATATAATATCCGGTAGCAAGCACGGTAGAATACCAAACTAGGCGGTGTATGTTTTTCTAATATATATACGTGTCAGATATATATGCAGACCCAGAACTCAGTTAACCCATATACCCGGTATCAATATGTAAGATCCGGTAGAAAGCCCGGTAGAAGACCAAACTAGGCGGTGTATGTTTTTCAAATATCTATATGTGTCAGATATATATGCAGACCCTAAACTCAGTTAACCCATATACCCGGTATCAATATATAATATCTGGTAGAAAGCCCGGTAGAAGACCAAACTAGGCGGTGTATGTTTTTCCAATATCTATATGTGTCAGATATATATGCAGACCCAGAACTCAGTTAACCCATATACCCGGTATCAATATATAACATCCGGTATCAAGCCCGGTAGAATACCAAAATAGGCGGTGTATTTTTTATAATATATATATGTGTTAGATATATATGCAGACCCAGAACTCAGTTAACCCATATACCCGGTATCAATATAGAAGATTCGGTATCAAGCCCGCTAGAATACCAAAATAAGTGGTGTATGTTTTTCTAATATCTATATGTGTCAGATATATATGCAGACCCAGAACTCACTTAACCCATATACCCAGTATCAATATATACGATCCGGTATCAAGCCCGGTAGAATAGCAAGATAGGCAGTGAATGTTTTTCAAATATATATATGTGTCAAATAGATATGCAGACCCTAAACTCTGTTAACCTATATACTCGGTATCAATATAATATCCGGTAGCAAGCCCGGTAGGCGGTGTATGTTTTTCTAATATCTATATGTGTCAGATAGATATGCAGACCCTAAACTCAGTTAACCATATACCCGGTATCAATATATAAGATCCGGTAGCAAGCAGGGTAGAATACCAAACTAGGCAGTGTATGTTTTTCTAATATCTATATGAGTCAGACAGATATGCAGACTCTAACCTCAGTTAACACACATACCCGGTATCGATATATAAGATCCGGTAGTGAGCACGGTACAATATCAAAATAGGTGGTGTAAGTATGTCTTTCGACTGTACACTGAACAAAATTCCTAAATACTCACTTTTGTATCTTAACTAATTTTCTTATTTTAAATATATTTTAGAATAGATAAGTGATAAGTATTTTGTTTTGACCCATAGTTTGTAAAACATTTATTTTTTGTTTAAATTGTTACATCTTTTGAGAGTTACCCTCCCTTTATATGCAAACATGAAATGTGCTGATAAAACACATAACATGAGTCAAAGATCGCTTAAAGATATAAAATTCTTAAAACTGGTAAGAAATAATAGAAAAAAACATAAAAATTGGACCCATTTATCACAGATTCTCCGTCTATAAAAAAATGAAATATGGATAATCTTAAATTATCTCCCTTTAAATTGAATATTGTTTGAAATTCAAGTAACTGTAATTCAGTGTTAACATTAAATATTTCGAAAATTTCTTTTGCGAACACATTTGTAGTGGTAATACTAGTAAAACATGATGTCAAAATAATGTTAACTGGCATATTTTAGAATTAGGAACATCGAAAGCTTCACTAATTCGAAGTACTTAATAAAATCCTATATACCCAGTTGTATAAGTGTTATAACTTATTTCTAAGAAAACAGATTGACTTAAAAGTTTTAAAATATGTTCATGCAATCAGAGCAGATGATTTACACTCATTATTTTGCAGTTTAACCATATCTCTAATCAAGATCAAAATACACAAAACAATGAGAATATTATTGACATATTCTTAGGTAGGTACTTAGCAATTTGGTTTAGTGTATATATGTCTATATTATTATCTGGTATCAATATATAAGATCCGATAGCAAGCCCGGTAGAAGACCAAACAAGGCGGTGTGTGTGTGTTGTGCGTGCGTGCGCGCGTGCGTGACCCTAAGTTCAGTTAACCCATATGCCCGGTATCGATATATAATATCCGGTAGCAAGCCCGGTAAAATACTAAAATAGGCGGTTTGAGTTTGTTTTTTAATATATATGTGTCAGCTAGATATGCAGACCCTAACCTCAGTTAACCCACCTACTATTAGATCCGGTAGCAAGCACGGTAGAATACCAAAATAGGCGGTTTAAGATGTTTTTCGAATGTATATATTTCTAATATGAACTCTCCCGTCTACTTGGTATGAATATATACGATCCGGTAGCAAGCCCGGTCAAATACCTAAATATTCAGTGTTTGATTTCCCTTATATCTGTACATGTGCAAACACAATAGTGAACTCTCCCGTCTACCAGGTTTAAATATATACGATCCGGTAGCAAACCCGGTCGAATACCCAAATATGGAGTGCTTGATTTCCCTTATACCTATAAGTGAGCAAAGCCAATAGTGAGACCTTTCCCGTCTACTCAGTATAAATATACACGATCCGATAGCAAGCCCGGTCGAATACCCAAATATGTGGTGCTTGATTTCCCTTATACCTGTACGTGAGCAAAGCCACAGTGACCTCTCCTGTGTTCTCGGTATAATTATATATGATCCGTTAGCAAGCCCGGTCGAATACGCAAATATGGAATGCTTGATTTCCCTTATACCTAGAAGTGAGCAAAGCCAATAGTGACCTCTCCCGTCTACTCGGTATACATATATATGATCCGGTAGCAAGCCCGGTCGAATACCTAAATATGGAGTGCTTCATTTCTCCTATAGCTATAAGTGAGCAAAGCCAATAGTGACCTCTCCCGTCTACTCAGTATAAATATATATTATCCGGTAGCATGCCCGGTGGAATACCCAAATATAGGATGCTTGATTTACCTTATATCTATAAGTGAGCAAAGCCAATAGTGACCTCTCCCGTCTACTCGGTATAATATATATGATCCGGTAGCAAGCCCGATCGAATATCCAAATATGGAGTGCTTGATTTCCCTTATAGCTATAAGTGAGCAAAGCCAATAATGACCTCTCCCGTCTACTCGGTATAACTATATATGATCCGGTAGCTAGCCCGGTCGAATAACCAAATATGGTGTGCTTGATTTCCCTTATACCTGTAAGTGAACAAAGCCACTATTGACCTCTCCTGTCTACTCTGTATAAATATGTATGTTCCGGGTTGCTTCATTTCCCTTATAACTATAAGTGAGCAAAGTCAATAGTGACCTCTCCCGTCTACTCGGTATAAATATATATATGGAATACCCATATATGGGTGTAAAGCACAGTAGAATACCAAACTAGGCGGTGTAAGTATATTTTTCTAATATATATGTGTCAGATAGATCTAAACTCAGTTAAGCCATCTACCCGATATCGATATATAAGATCCGGTAGCAAGTCCGGTAGAATGCCAAAATGGGCGGTGTAAGTATATTTTATCTAATATCTGTATGTGTCATACAGCTATGTAGTCCCTAAACTCAGTTTACCCATCTAGCCGGTATCAATATATAAGATCCGGTGTATGTTTTTCTAATATCTATAAGTGTCAGATAGGTATGCAGACTTAAACTCAGTTAACTCATATACCTGATATCAATATATAAGATCCGGTAGCAAGCCCGGTAGAAGACAAAACTTGGCGGTGGAAGCATATTTTTCTATTATCTATATTTGTCAGATAGATATGCAGACCCTAAACTCAGTTAACCCATCTACCCGGTATCAATATATAAGATCCGGTAGTAAGGACGGTAGAATACCAAACTAGGCGGTGTATGTTTTTCTAATATCAATATGTGTCAGATAGGTATGCAGACTTAAACTCAGTTAACTCATATACCTGATATCAATATATAAGATCCGGTAGCAAGCCCGGTAAAATACCAAACTAGGCGGTGGAAGCATATTATCTATATTTTTTTTCCAGATAGATATGCAGACTTAAACTCAGTTAACTCATATACGTGATATCAATATATAAGATCCGGTAGCAAGCCCGATAGAATACCAAACAAGGCGGTGTGAGTATGTAACCCTATACTCAGTTAACCCATCTACCCGGTATCAATATATAAGATCCGGTAGCAAACACGGTAGACGACCAAACCAGGCGATGGAAGCATATTTTTCTATTATCTATATGTGTCGGATAGATATGCAGACTTAAACTCAGTTAATTCACATGCTTCCCACCCTAAAGTAAGCTTACTCATGTACCAGGTATCAATATAGGACATCTGGTTGAAATCCTGGTAGAATACCCATATAAGAGTAGTTTGCATTTTTTCGGTAGCAAGCCCGTACAATAATGAATATGAGTATTTATATTTTCATCTTAACATCTTAACTTCTTGAAACATATTTATGTTTGCCTTTCCCGGTCCTAATTTCAAATTTTGGGTAGATAGATAGGCCGGTAGGCAGTCAAATAAAACAAATGAAAGAAGAATATCTTATATAGTGATAACAGAACAACAGAAACCTTATTTTTTTAATTAATATTTAATAAATTGACCTCTCCCGTCTACTTGGTTTATAACATCCGGTAGCAAGCCCGGTCGAACACCCAAATATGGAGTGTTTCGTTTCCCTTATATGTATATGTGTGCAAACCGAATAGTGAATTCTCCCGGTATAAATATATAATATCAGGTAGCAAGCCCGGTCGAATACCCAATTATGAAGTGTTTGATTTCCCTTTTATGTATAAATGTGCAAACACACTGGTGAACTCTCCCGTCTACTTGGTATAAATATATACAATCCGGTAGCAAGCCCGGTAGACTACCCACTCAGAGGGTGTATGTGTATGTGTTTGTAGTTTCTCCTTAAATTAATATATATAATATTGCAGTCTGGGTTTGATTGAGACTGTTCGTGAAAGGAAGTGAAATATTATTGCTACCCATTCACGCCCTCTAGCCGGTAAGATCCGTTAGCAAACCAGATAAAATACACAAATAAAGAACGTTTGTATTTAACATATTTTCTTTATTCATTTAATCAAGAAAAGGCTATTGGAATCTGGAAGCTGATTATATTTCTGTCATAGAAGGCGTTCATTCGTCTGTTCTTTGGAACGTATTTTCAACAGTGCTGGGGTTGATGCTGTAACACTGTTACACTGTTACACTCACTCAGTCACTCACTCAGTCACTCACTCAGTCACTCACTCAGTCACTCAGTCACTCAGTCACTCAGTCACTCATTTTTTTATTTATTTATTTATTCATTCATTCATTTATTCGTTTTTGTTTTGTTTGATCGTTCATTCGTTCGTACGTACTTATGAACGACCGTTCGTTCGTTCGTTCGTTCGTTTGTACTTACGTTCTTTCGTTCGTTCGTTCGTTCATTCATTCATTCATTCATTCATTCATTTATTCATGCATATCTTTACATAATTAATATATTTATTCTATCAAAACTTATTTTGCTAATGTCCTTGTCTTTTACTCACATATAATATTCATTTCTGTTGTTAACTTTATACTGAATCATAAGGTCACTTACACCAAATGTTTTCTTAATAATATGCATTAATAAATCATTGAAATTTAAGGAATATATGGTTTACGTTTAACTATAACAATTTTCGCAGAATACACAGATACATTGTTTCATATTGCCAACCTTTAACTTCTAACGACATTAGCGTATCTACCCGGTATCAATATATATGATCCGGTTGAAAGCCCGGTAGAATACCAACATAGGCGGTGTAAGTATGTTTGTCTTATATCTATATGTTTCAGATATATATGCAGACCCTAAACTCAGTTAACTACTCGGTATCAATATATATGATCCGGTTGCAAGCCCGGTAGAATACCAACATAGCAACAGCAGCAGCAGCAACAACAACAACAGCAGTAGCAGCAGCATCGACAGCAGCAGCAGCATCAGAAGCATCATCATTATCATCAACAACATCATCAGCAGCAGCAGCATCAGAAGCTTCAGAAGCAGCATCATCAGCGGCATCATCAATAGCAGCAGCAACAACAGCAAAAAAAGTAGAAGCATATAAGCATCATCATCAGCATCAGCATCATCATCAGCAGCAGCAGCACCAGCAACAACATCATCATCACCATCATCAGCAGCAGCAGCAAAAACATCATCATGATCAGAAGCAGCAGCAACAGCAGCATCAGAAGAAGAATCATCATCATCATCATCAGCAGCAGCAGCAGCAACAACATCATTATCATTGTCAGCAGCAGCAACAGCAGCAGTAGCAGCAGCATCAACAGCTTAAGCAGCAGCATCATCAGAAGCAGCGTCTTCATCGTCATCAGCAACAGCATCATCATCAGCAGCAGCAGCAGCAGTAACAGCAGCATCAGAACCTTCACATCTATAACTGTGTGTTGCATTGAAAATCCGCTATGTAAATTGATATGCATGTAAATCATTGTCCCAGTGGAAAGGATCTCTATAAGCATTTTGCTTTCTACCTATTGTATGTAACATTTGTATCATGCGTTATCTTTGAAATAAACATGTTTAAACCAGAAGTTTCAGCAGCAGCAGCTTCAGCGGCATCATCATCAATAGCAGCAGCAGCAACAGTAAAAAAAGTAGAAGCAGATAAGGATCATCATCATCAGCAGCATCAACATCATCATCATCATCAGCAGCAGCAGCATCAACAGCTTAAGCAGCAGCAGTATCAGAAGCAGCCTCTTCATTGTCATCAGCAACAGCATCATCATCATCAGCAGCAGCAGTAACAGCAGCATCAGAACCTTCACATCTATAACTTTGTGTTGCATTGAAAATCCGCTATGTAAATTGATATGCATGTAAATCATTGTCCCCATGGAAAGGATCTCTATAAGCATTTTGCTTTCTACCTATTGTATGTAACATTTGTATCATGCGTTATCTTTGAAATAAAACATGTTTAACCCAGAAGTTTTAGCAGGAGCAGCTTCAGCGGCATCATCATTAATAGCAGCAGCAGCAACAGTAAAAAAAGTAGAAGCAGATAAGGATCATCATCATCAGCATCAGCATCATCATCATCAGCAGCAGCAGCAGCAGCAGCAGCAGCAGCAGCAGCAGCATCTACAGCAGCAGCAACAACAGCAGCAGCATCCACAGCAACAGCAGCAGCTTCAGAAGCATCATCATCATCAAAAGCAACAGCAAAAACATCATCATAATCATCACCAGCAGCAGCAGCAACAATAGCAGCAGCAACATCAGAAGCATCATCATCATCATCTTCAGCAGCAGAAGCATCATCATCAGCAACTGCATCATCATCAGCAGCAGCTTCAGAAGCTTGAGCAGCAGCATCAACGGCATCATCATCAAAAGCAGCAGCAACAACACAAAAAAAGTAGAAGCAGATAAGCACCATTATCATCATCATCATCAACAGCAGCAGCAACAACATCATCATCATCATCAGCAGCAGCAGCAGCAGCAGCAGCAGAAGCCTCAGCAGCAGCATCATCATCAATAGCAGCAACAACAGCAAAACAGTAGAAGCAGATAAGCATCATCATCAGCAGCAGCAACGACAGCATCAGCAGCAGCTGCTTCAGAAGCAGCAGCAACAACATCATCATCATTTTCAGCAGCAACATCAGCAGCAACAGCAGCATCATCATCATCATCATCATCATCTGCAGCAGCAGCAACAGCAGCATCAGCAGCATCATCATCATCAGCAGCAGCAGCAGCATCTTCAGAAGCATCATCATCATCGGAAGCTTAGCAACATCATCATAATCAGTAGCAGCAACACCATCAGCAGAAGCAGCATCAGAAGCAGTAGCATCATCATCTTCAGCACCATCATCATCAGCAGCAGCAACATCATCATATCAGCAGCAGCAGCAGCATCAGAAGCTTCAGCAGAAGCAGCATCAGCATCAGTGGCATCATCATCAATAGCAGCAGAAAAAACAGCAAAAATGTAGAAGAATATAAGCATCATCATCTTCATAATCAGCAGCAGCAGCAGCAGCAGCAGCAACAACATCATTATCTTCTTCTTCAGCATCATCATCATAATCAGCAGCAGCAGCAGCAACAACAACATCATTATCTTCTTCAGCAGCATCATCAGCAGCAGCGGAAACACCATCATATCAGCAGCAGCAGCATCAGAAGCTTCAGCAGCAGTAGCAGCGGCATCATCATCAATAGCAGCAGCAAAAACAACAAAAACTGTAGAAGCAGATAAGCATCATCATCATCATCAGTAGCAGCAGCAGCAGCAGCAACAACATCATCATCATCTTCTTCAGCAGCATCATCATCAGCAACATCATCATCATCAGCAGCAGCAGCAGCAGCAGCATCAGCGTCATCATCATCAATAGCAGCAGCAACAACAGCAAAAAAAATAGAAGCAGATAAGCATCATCACCATCATCAGTAGCAGCAGCAGCAGCAGTAGCAACAACATCATCATCATCAGCAGCAGCAGCAGCAGCATCAGTAGCAGCAGCAGTAGCAGCAGCAGCATCAGAAACCTCATCATCATCAGCAACATCATCATCGGCAGCAGCATCATCATCAGAAGCTTCAGCAGCAGCAGCAGCAGCAGCGTCATCAACAGCATCATCATCAGAAGCTTCAGTTGCAGCAGCAACAACAGCAAAAAAGTAGAAGCAGCTAGATAAGCACCATCATCATCATCATCATCTGCAGCAGCAGCAACATCAGCAGAAGCAGCAGCAACATCATCATCATCCTTATATGCAGCAGCAGCAGCAAAACAGCATCAGCATCATCATCAACAGCAACAGTGTCAGCAGCAACATCATCATCATCATCGGCAGCAGCAGCAGCAACAACAGCAGCAGCAGCAGCAGCAACAGCAGCATCTGAAGCATCATCATCAACAGCAGCAGCAGCCGCAGCTTCAGCAGCAGCAGCATAAGCGGCATCAGCAGCATCAATAGCGGTAGCAACAACAGCAAAACACTAGAAGCAGATAAGCATCATCATCAGCATCATCATCATCATCATAATACTCATCAACTCATCAACAACAAGCAAAACGCAACACGCAACGCATCATTATTAGCTTCAGTCCGTGGTATTTATTTACATTATTCGTGTTATTATTAAACATTCCATGAAAAAAGCTAGCATTCGCATAGCAGCCGTAGTTGTAGCCCGGTTGTTCCGCCGGTTGTTGCTTCCAAAATGAGCCACTATTATACCTCCTTCACACGAGATAATTGTGCTCGCACTCAGATAATTGTGCTCGCACTTGCGACAATGATCATGTGACGCATGTACATATACATGCAAGTATTCAAGGGTAAATTATTATTCGGCGGATAAATTGGATTTACGATATGTTTCGAATCCAGTGTATATCTATGGTCTGTCTGTTCATTTAATATTATTTCGAACGCCTTGAAACGTGTCTGTTCTTGGCATGTCCTTAAAATAGAAACATTTCACGATCGGCAGAAACATGGCTATTTCACAATATTGAATCTGAACCATTTCGCAATATTTCATCAATCTGATTACGTCACTTCCGCGCATGCGCAGTTGTGAGTCCCAAGGGTCGCATTTACTACTCAGTTACTTGTCTACACAGATGCGTGCTAAATGCAAATACAAATCAACTCTATAAATTATAATCGTACACAGCAGCAGCTGTTATAGTGGTACCATACACAAGGAGTTGCTAGTTTGGTACCACACACACAAGGAGTTGCTAGTTCATCGCTCATTTAGGTGGGAAATCACAGATATTGCTGCATTACGTATGTCCTTATGCCACTGAAGGAACTAATTATCGCCTTAGGTGTTAAGTGTATATACAGTCAGTGCATTACACAGATGACCCCACTGATTCGACACTCACCTTGTGAAATCGAACACACCCCGTTTGCGGTAGTATTTATGCGTATTACGTCATCATTCTCTGTTGACCGTCTGCTCAACACCGTTTCAGCTACAAAACGTAAGTATTAGCTCCCAAAACGTATATTTAATAAAAACCCACTTAAAAAAATGTATTATTTTAAGATTTGTTTATAATAACTTCCATTTCCTTCAACGTTTTCCATAAAATATCTGTGTTGACAGTTGGCTGTTTGACAGAGCACCTGTTCGGTCATGTGACTATGATACGACTGTAAGCTACACCCATGAACTAACTAGCTGCGAATTACTATTGAAAATAATTCGTTTTCTGTTCCTTTTAGCAACGTTCCAGTAGGGACAACCAGTAAAGGTTGTACTCCCCTACGGGTCTTTCAGAGGCCTTCAGAAAGGTTGTGATGAAACAACTCTCAATTGGAGCTGCAGCTCGACAGTATGGCGTACCGGAATCTACCCTGTATGACCGAGTTAGAGGTGCAGTTGGTTTAGAGTCCATTAGATCAGGACCTCCACCCTTGCTAAGTGCAGAACACGAGAAGAAGTTGGTTGACTATATTAAATCAACTGCAAGGTCTACATACATATATAAAGCATGTAAACATTTTATATAATGATATGAAAAAATAAAAGAAAAAGTGGACTATATTTTTTATTGTCAAAAGTTATATAAAAGACATTTAACAAAACACAACAATATAATGCAGTGTTTAAAAAATATATCAGTCTATCTCTAGTCTTACCTTTGTTGCTAAAGTAACGAGGCTCTAAATTATTTTTTCATATATGGATATGGTTACACCCGACAGGAAGTTATTGACCTTGGGACAGACCTGGTAGTCTGGCAGTTGCCACTGGCCAGAGGGAGAAGGGACAGGTTTTGTCTGAGCAATGGTCTCAGTGGAGGCACCATTGTTATATCTGGGCTATTCAGGTGATAAAGTAGGTTATACTAATAGTACAGTTTAAGTTTATAAATAGTTTATTATATTAAATCACTCTGTACATTGCTCCGTACTATATTTATTTATGGTCCTGAAAATACATACATATAATAATAAGTAGGATTACATATATTTAACATATTAACAATAATACATGTCAACTTTGCAGTAACATAATTTAGTCAAACATTGCTAAATAACGAATTGATCCACTCATATATTTACGAAATACAGAGATGCTGATATATTTCCTAGAGTAATATTTATGTCAGAGCTTAATACAATATTAATATACATACAAATATGTTTACAATTTACAATGCTATAGCCTACAATTTCATGACCTACCTAGAGTTTGGCTCTAGAGGCCTTTTACATGCATGGCTTTGTTCATTCTCACAATCTGCTCACTGCAAATTAGAAGTGCATGCATTTGATTAGTTGTGCAAAATGTTAAAATAAATAACTCGATTGAAACAATCCAATTCAATCCAAGACAACTCCAGAAAATCTCAGAATTATCAATATACACAATAAAAGAGAAAAAGAGGGAAACAATACCTTCAATACAACTTTCAAGAAAACTCATGTTGACTCTAAGGTGTTTTTCCAAGATCTGACACAAAGTCAGAAAGCGGGAAAATGCATTTCAGGTAATGCATTTCAGGTAAGGTAATTGATCTGATTGGTCAATTGTGTGGTCAGTTTATAGTGATGTGCATTGAAGCAGTGATTTGTATTAATTTGCTTATAGATTTATTTTAAAGGTACACTGCTTATTTTATATATAATGAATACAAGTTTAGTTGTACATCAATTTACTTGTCTTAATGTAAGTTATATAATGTTAAGATTGTTATTTAAGATCATTATTAAAGGGACACTGTCCGTAAGTAAGCACATATTGAGCATAACCAAATAACCGTCTGACTTTTATTCAGTGAAATGTATACATGAAAACATGAGCATAGACCCTTAGAAGTCTGTAGTAATACATTCGTGAGTTTGAAAAAAAAGAGCTTTAATTATTATTTGTAAATAAAGTGGGACCCACCATATTTACCTTTTCTGCGATCACGTGACTTCCATTAGCGCATTAGATTTTCACCATACAGTCTAGCATTTTATCCCAAAATTTGGCTGAATTCTATGCTCTGGCTTATCAGTCACAAATCATCACCCCTGCTGCTCTGACCACCACTTGAGGAAACTGATATCCCTAATCGAAATGCTATGTACAGTATTTACAACTGGTACAGGTTACAGATTTACATGGTTGAATGGAAAAGACAAATTTGCAAGGTATTTTGTAGTGTTCTGCTTTTCCGTTTTGCTTATGCTGAAAATTAGTATGAGTGTTTCAAAGTAAAAAACAAACATATTAAATAAATAAAAAAATAGTTCTGTGCTGTTACAAAATCAAATTTTATAAACAAGGAAGTATTAAATTACCCCATCCAGGACCACAAATACCTTTCTTTTTTTGCATTTCACTATAACCATGAAAAAGACTGGAAAAATATGTCTTGTCAAAAAAAAAAAAATCCACACACACACACACGCAATACGTCTTTGGTTCTTTTGTCTTTACTTTTCTGTCTATGTTAGAAAAGCTAACATGGAGATTGTCAATAAGGTAACAGTAGAAATGGTCGACACAAGTTGATGCCATTTAATTTCAAACCAACACGTATTTTGTATTGACCGCAAGCGGTTGCAAGGAAATTAGAGGAAACTCCAATTTAATTTGACTGGGTTGGTGTGGTGGGTGAGGGAAGGTTTCTACATAGAATGTACATAATACACTTTTCTTTTTTCTTATTTTTTCTTACAAACTATTCCTTTAAGTGATTTATAGTTCGTCGTATTGCTCTTTTTTTTTATACTTTTCCATGATAGCACCTGTCTATCTAAATGAGTGATATCACTAATACATATAATAAGGTCAATTTCGTGTCCGCTCCATAACTCTCACATACATTGACAGACTTTCAAATAAATTGTCACAAATACACACCTCATCAAGACGACGTGCATAATCCAACACACGTGTCTGTATCTTCAAGGTCAAGGTCAGAAATGTCATACTTCTATCATTTCTTGAAAGTTGCACAGTTCACATAATAATACAGTGTGTGCATTCATTCATTCATTCATTCACTCATTCACTCATTCACTCACTCACTCACTCACTCACTCACTCACTCACTCACTCACTCACTCACTCACTCACTCACTCACTCACTCACTCACCCACTCACTCAAAACCCACTCACTCACTCACTCACTCAATCACTCAATACCCCACTCACCCACCCACTCACTCACTCACTCCTCACTCATTCACTCTCACTCATTCGTTATTTATTTATTTGCTCACTCACTCAAAACCCACCCACCCAAAACTCACTCACTCACTCACTCACTCACTCACTCACTCACTCACTCACTCACTCACTCACTCACTCACTCACTCACTCACTCACTCACTCACTCACTCACTCACTCACTCACTCACTCACTCACTCACTCACTCACTCACTCACTCACTCACTCACTCACTCACTCACTCACTCACTCACTCACTCACTCACTCACTCACTCACTCACTCACTCACTCACTCACTCACTCACTCACTCACTCACTCACTCACTCACTCACTCACTCACTCACTCACTCACTCACTCACTCACTCACTCACTCACTCACTCACTCACTCACTCACTCACTCACTCACTCACTCACTCACTCACTCACTCACTCACTCACTCACTCACTCACTCACTCACTCACTCACTCACTCACTCACTCACTCACTCACTCACTCACTCACTCACTCACTCACTCACTCACTCACTCACTCACTCACTCACTCACTCACTCACTCACTCACTCACTCACTCACTCACTCACTCACTCACTCACTCACTCACTCACTCACTCACTCACTCACTCACTCACTCACTCACTCACTCACTCACTCACTCACTCACTCACTCACTCACTCACTCACTCACTCACTCACTCACTCACTCACTCACTCACTCACTCACTCACTCACTCACTCACTCACGCACTCACTCACGCATTCACTCACTCACCATCTCACTCATTCACTCACGCACTCACTCACCATCTCACTCATTCACTCCTCCCGCATTCACCCACTCACTCACTCACTCACTACCCCACCAACCCACCCACTCACTCACTCATTCACTCTCACTCTCACTCTCTCTCATTCGTTATTTATTTATTTACTCACTCACTCAAAACCCACCCACCCAAAACTAAGCCACTCACTCACTCACACACCATCTCACTCACTCACTCACTCACTCCTCCCGCATTCACTCACTCACTCACTCCATAACGTAACATTAAGCATTTGTATATGTGATACCAAAAACTTGTATTAAAAAGCCATACGGCACCCAAAGTGATTTTTTTCCAGCAAGAGTACACAAATAATGAGTCTATCATAAGACCTTAATTATTTAACTGTGCAGTATTTGTAGATTATTTGCAATTCATATATTTTATTGAATTATCTGCTCAAACTTCTAGATATAACTTCATTCAATCAACAATTTTAAAAATTAAAAACGATTTGTAGGATGTGTTAAACATTCAACTAAGATAAGATACAGCGTCTAATGACTCATTTCTTGAGGTGCATTATATTGTGTACATGTACCTACTTTGTATTATTTTTTTTCATTCCAATAAATAATAGTTAAAATTCAGATACCATGCATGTATCTTAATTTGTATTTTCTAGAATTAAAAGTGAAATAAAACATAACCTAGTGTACAGGTTTCTTTTACAATGTTTCTTTCCACATAACACTGACCCATGTCTGTTATCTCTGTGTAATCCAATACTCCTGCTGGTCAGAGCTAGCCCATCATTTACGACCCCTTGGAGTGTAAAGTTGTTATCCTAATTTAATGCATTATTTACACAAGGGTGTTAATCAGATGCTTGGAAAGTGGAAAAAACTTAAAAACCTGGCATAAAATGGTAGACTGCATAGTATGTATTGCGAAATATGTATAGCCCGGTTAGCTCAGTCGGGATCTATGTCGACTGGTTTACGCTCACGGTCACTATTATGACCGCGAGTGTAATTTTAGTTTGGGCTGCGAGTTCAAACGCCCGAAGCGGTTTCTCCTTTTTTTGTACCACGATTGAATTCCGTCAAACAATCCTGCTTTTAATTAGTAAATATTCAATAATGTTTGGTGTGTAATGTTTGCGAACAAAATTAGTGTGTGTTTTATAAGCTAAAAGTTACGGACATTGTCCCTTTAAGTGTGATTTCTACACCTAATAATTCACATACTACATAACAACTTCATGACAAGATGGCCAGAGCTCAAACTTCAGAAACCCCGATCTCTGTCTAAAGTGCGAGCAGCACCTTCATCAGTAGAATGTGTTAACATGTATTTTAGAGAGTTGTACGAAACCCTTGAGAAACATTGCATATTAAACAAGCCCGAATGTAGTTACAACATTGATGAGAAAGGTATCAATTTAAGCCACACTCCCCCAAATGTTGTCGCTGAAAACAGTTCAAAGCCAAATGCAATCAACAGTGAAAGGTCTGAAACAATCACGATAATTGGTGCTGGTAATGCGCTTGGGAACGCAATACCGCCATACTTTGTTTTTTCAGGTTCCAGGATAAAATCGGAGCTTTTGGATGGTACTATCCCTGGAACCGATGGCCCTGTTAGCAAGTCGGGGTGGTCTAACTCTGAAATCTTTGACAAATACATGAAAACACATTTTGTTAAATATGTCCAAGGTCTAAGTCCTTCTCAAAAGTTAATTGTACTATATGACGCAATAAATATGAGTCCTGTAGCGGATCTGTCAGCTTACTATGTAAGCAGTGTTGAGAGTGTAGAAACTGATGAAAGCGATACCGATTTATATTGTGTGTGTGGGCAATTTTCACCAGATGCATTTAAACAGTCCACATCTGTTATGTTTCTAAAACATTCTCACCTATGCACTCGATCGGGTCAGACGTCTTTTGTCTACCGGTCTACTCTTGTGAATTCATTTTTACTCTTTTTTTTTTAACTAGGATTACTTTTTAATATTTAGGGATAGGGTTTAGGTTTTAAATAGCTTTATAGCTATACAGCAGTTTCATAACGAGATATGCTTGCTGTTTGAGTTACTTCAAGGGGCAATCAACATATGGACTGCATTACAGGGTTTTTACTGTAGGATGGGATGGGTAAAACCACCCCGTCAGACAGTATAACTCACTTCTCATAGCATTTAACTTTTTACTATAATGTTTAGGTTCTAAATAGCTTTATAGCTATACCGCAGTTCCATAACAAGACATGCTTGCTCTTTTCAAGGGGCAATCAACATATGAACTGAAATATAGAGTTTTTACTGTATGATGGGATGGGTAAAACCACCCCGTCAGACAGTATAACTCACAACATTTGACTTTTTACTATAAGTGCTTATATTTTTCCGTCATGTTTTAGGATACTAGCTTTAGGATACTAGCCAGTTTTCATTAGAAGTAGAAAAGTTGTTTACACCAGTCTTGTTCGAAATTTACATAACTCGGTGAGCGCTATTTGTATATTCCACGTGCTCCCATTGTTATTGTTTTTGACACGTCCGTCAAGGACACAATCGCCTTTACAAAATTGATTCAGGTTGACCGAGCACGCACGAGATGAATTAGTTCAAGTATAACAAGTAGGACAAAATAGTAAAGTATAGTTTACGTGTACTCGCTACACAAATATATTAAACGATAGAATTGCATATTAAAACTACATAGTTATAAAAAGTGAGTTCATATCATAAGGGTGACTTTACACAGTAACGTACAGTAATTACTTCATTAAAGGTCTGGTGAATTAAATTAAATTAAAACCGGACAGTGTTGCAAATTAAAAAATAAGTATTTTTCAATCATAGTGTTGGCAGTTTCGAAACTATACTTCATTGTCACGGTAAAGTAGATCAAAACCGTACAGTATAGTTTATATATACTCGCATCTAAAATAATTACAATATTAGTATACTTTTATATAGTACAGGGTGGTGTACATTTATTTTGAGTCTTAGATTAGCTTTTAAAGTAAATACGTATACAAAACGTAGGTGAAACGTTTCTCTTACACTTCCGGTTTGAACAACTTAGCTAAAAATAGGGCATCAGCTGGTCATAATACGTTGACATTTAGTGTAGATTGTCAACTTTTTCTAAATATAGATATGCTATAGAGTGCATAGGTTGAATGATACGCTGACATTATCTGCGTACATATATAGACTAGCCTTTAAACATATTTTATTGCTTTTTACATAATACAGCAAAAGGGTTGGGCCACAAGTTATACCAACGTTAGATTCGGCCCTCCCCAACAACAAATAATATACATATAATGGATAAGATGGCAATAAGTTTGTTCAAAGCATAAGTCATGCTATTTATCTGAATTCATTGTTTGACAACACAGATCCCTGGTCCCCCTCCTGTCCGGAATCAAAAGAAATACATATAGATCTAGTTCCTATCAAAACGTTTCGTATCCTTCATAAAAGTTTGAACGTGCTTAAAAATAAAAATGTTCTCTTCGTCTGAATGACTATCTTTCCCTTGTAACAACGTATTAATGCTTAAAGGATGGAGATGACGGGTTACACGAAAGAGAAGAAGACGTTCATTTGTATAGGAAGGACATTGCATAAAATAATGTTCGGCATCCTCTCTTTCGTGGTCACAGTTCTCACATCTTGCAGATGGTCTTAATTTGTTTAAAAATAGGTCATAGTTAAGATTACTACAATTGTTTCTCAGACGAGAATGTAAAACAGATAAAAACCGAGAGCCAGTTGTGTAAAAACAAGGTATTTTAGATGGTTTAAAACAATGGTTAGTTAGTTGACTTTTGAATGAAGTAAGTGTATCAGAATTACGAATGTGTTCGGGAAGATTATTCCACAAATTAATACATGATGGAACAAATGAATTTCTGAAAAGTTCTGTTCTTGTATTAAAAATATTATAATCGTTACGGTTTCTTAAGTTATAAGGTGTAGAAAGTCCTACAATTTCAGGGAAAAGATTATTTAAATATTCAGGGGTAATTTCTTTTTTTATTTTATAAGCAACGATAAGTTTTTGATATTTACGCCTTTCTTCAAGAGAAAGCCAACCTATTTCCTTATATAAATTTCGAAGTGAACCTAGCCGCACTGCATTACATTACACTGCACTGTACGGCACTAGTTCTATGAAGTTAAATAGTGTTTTAATAGTGTCATTTATTTTATAATGTTTCAATAGTGTCATTTATCTTAGTAAAACAGCATACTGTTACGTGAATTATATTTGAAATAGTGACATACTTATATTTTTATATAGTACAGGGTGTTGTAAATTAAGCGTGTTTTACTTTGACAATCACTTCTTATTAGGTTAAATAGTGCTTCAATAGTGTCATTTATTTTAGTAAAACAGCATACTGTTACGTCAATTATATTTGAAATAGTGTCATACTTACACTTTTATATAGTACAGGGTGTTGTACAATTATTATATATAAATTTAACCATATAAACTGTGTTAACAGTGTGCCGTCTGTGGAGTAGTATATCTTTATAACTTTATTTTTTAGTTACTTTCCGACTTATCCTAATACTCTCAGAACTTTTTATAATGCAACTTCGAACAAATAACTTGATGGATAGACTGGGTGGGGCCTTATCCGGCAGCGACAAACACCATTTAACAAACAATACCTGGTCGTACAAATTAATACTCAAATCTAAAAACACCTCTGACTCAACAGATTCCCATTATCAAACTCTCTACCATCATCTCAACAACCTTCAAAAATAAAATCAACAGAATAGTACCCCTCAAATCAGGAAATCTGCTGTTAGAAACAAAATCGGCAGAGTCCACAAATTCTATTCTGAAAATAAAACCTCTGTCTTTCAATTCTATCCCTGTTGAGGCGTTTATTCCCAACAAACACTACTCGAGAAGGTGTTATTCATCACGTCCCTCTTGACACTGACTTAGATGAATTACTATTAAAATTCTTGGACCAGGATCTTAAATCCCCAAACATCCTTTCTCTTACAGTACTCCCAAACAAATATGGAACTAATACAGGAGCAGTTAAGGTTGTTGTCGCTGGGGAGTGTCTCCCCAAAAAGCTTCTTATTCAAGAAACATACACCTCTTTTGACGTAGAAGATTATATCCCCCCGCCAATTAGATGTTTCAAATGCCAAGGCTTTGGCCATAAAATTGGCAAATGTCGCGGGGTGGAAACTTGCGCAAAATGCGCCCAAAATCATCACACAAGTCAATGTAAAACTATAACCTACGCTATAGAGGCTGTCCTATTTATTCAATAGCCACAAGTATATCTCTTATTTCGAAAAGTAAAAAGGTCTCGTGGTATGTGGCTAACAAAATCTTTCACGCCTCCCACCCTTCTACTGTAAATCATAAGCAAGAAACATACGTCTCGGAATTTAACTCAAAAGACTATTGTGCCCCTTCCCCCCAGACTAGTACTTGGAATGTTTTGGATAATAATGGATGGGATGATCTTTCAAACCGTGATAAAATAGTAAAAGATAAAGACTGTCCCAACAAACAGGTTAAATCTTCTATTGACTCCCCTCCGTTTGTTTGCAACCCCAACAGCAACCCATAGGGAGACTTCCTATACTCCCATTAACTCAACCCCAGACACGGAAGTCTTACCCATTACCCCCCATACTAACAGTAGCGAACTAAATAAGGGGAAAACTTTATCGACCGCCCCAGTTGCTCAATATAACGCTTCAACCCCTTTAATAAAAATAACAAATAAACTTGGGGAAAAAACATATTCCCTCCCTATTAGACTTAATAGTACGACCCCTTTAAAGAACATCCTATATTACTGTCTCAAGTCCAAGCCCCTACTTCTCCAGATAAATTAAAAACTAAAACCCAGAACAATCACAAATTGGATATGGAAACTGAGCTAGATAGCGAAATGTTACAGAGTAGTTTCTGGGGTCCCAAAGTAAATAGGTTCTACAGGCAAAACGGTCAAATTGTCCGCCTCAACCAACCTGTCTTTGCTCCATCTAAACTAACTAAAATACCTACTGAGGCAAATAACTCAATTATTACTATCAATGACTCTATAGAAGAAAACGCGTGCCTAGATCAACCATATACACCTCCTAGATTATTGGATGGTACCACTACCTTGTCCCGAGTATGCAACAAAGAAATTAAAGTATTAGTTGAAGAAACGGTGTCCCCAATTCAGTTAAATCCTCTTCTTATAGATAACCACTCCGCCTCTTCCGAGATCGTCAGTAAACCTACAATCTCAGTCTGTAATACTGTCACTCCAACAAACTCACCAAACCCTGATTTTAAGCAATCGACCCCAAACCAATTCAGCGATAACAGTGTATTTGACGTGACTCAAAACACGTCAGTATTATCACAGGAAAACACTTACGATTCGAGCTGGTCATCAAACATTAGTATCATACAAAAGTCGATCCTGGACCTGGCCGAATTCGACGAGACCCCAACCCCTAGTACCCCAATTAGGATTACCCCAATATTTCATGAATCTTCCTCCCAAACTTCCCCCAATAGAATAAATGTGACTTATAATTCCAATATTATAAATACAAATATAGATGTACTAACTAAAATTACTATCAGATTAATAAATGAAAAAACTAGACCTTCTGGCCCCTTATTAATCTCACATATTCAGAGAGAATTACTTAAGGCCATAAATCCCCCTCTAGTTAAGGGAATAAGCACAAAATCTAGCCCTCTCATAGTCAATTCCCAACCAGACAGAGATATCCAATTACGAATAGCATACAATAAACAATTAAAGAAAAATAGGCTTTTAAAAACTCCTAAAAAAATACCAGGTTCCCTTAAAGGAACTAAGACCCACGAAAGACCATCTCTACATCTATAGCCACCAAGCGTCGAAATTCAGACATTAAGAAAAGTATCAATCAGTTTTTGAAATGAATGATTCAGTTAATATTATTTCTTTAATGCTGGAGGGCTAACGCATACCAAACATGCTGAAATTAACATCTTTTTAGATCTTAATCCCGAAGTAGACATCCTATGTATACAGGAAACTAAATTTAATAAAAATAACATTAAATCTATTCCAGGATTCAGACATGAATTTAAATTCTTTAAGAAAGATAATAGCTGTGGGGGGCTGGCAGTATATTTTAAGAATTACATTAATTATGAAGTCATCGATATTGACAACCCCACTGATATTGATAATGAAACCACAATTGAAGTACAATTGTTTAAAATATTTTATAAAGACTTTTCCTTTATTTTATCTATCTAATCTTTATTCCAGAAATTGTAATAGGAAATCACTTAATCATATCACTAATAAAATAAGTGAATATAAATTAAAAAAATGTGATTATTACTGGAGATTTCAACGCCCATCACCAGGCCTGGGGGTCTGATAACTCAAATAATAAAGGCAAAGAAATTTTAACTTGGGTAGATGAAAATAATTTATTTTTATTAAATGATGGCTCACCAACACGCTTAGATAAAGGGACGGGAAACCTTACTCACATAGATCTATCCTTCTGCACAAACTCGCTATCTTTAATTTCCCATTGGTCCGTTTTAAATGACAACTGGGGATCTGATCATTTCCCCATCTTTCTATTCAGTCCAATTGTCTTCGAGAGAAGATCTCCCACGAGCATTACAATCAGGATAGGTTTAATTATAATAAAGCAGATTGGGACCTTCTTTGATATTTTATGTCAAAAAACTTAAACCTGATGATTTAATTACAGAAGATATAGATATTTTTAATAATAACATCACGGACGCTATCCTTAATATAGTCCACCAAAGCGTACCTATCTACAATAATATGCCTAAAAAGAAAAACGTCCCATGGTGGAATTCTGAATGTAAAAAAGATCCATCCGAAGTGAACCTACAAAATTTTAAGCAAGCAGAATATGATTCAAAGAAAATTATTACAAAAGCAAAAAAAAGCAACTGGGATGAATTCATAACCTCATATTCTTTAAAACAAACAAATACAAAATATTTTTGGAATAAAATAAATAGAATAAGAGGAAAATCCTTCTCATCCATTCCACTATTAAAAACCAACCTGCAATATGCAACTACGAACAAAGATAAAGCGGATCTCTTAGCTAAACATTTTTCACAAGTTTCGAGCAAAAACAATCTCAGCAAAAATACCAATGATTATCAACATAATTTCGAAAACAATTTTAATACAAAACTAACTGATATAGATGGAGATGATGACACTAACTATTTACTTAATACCCCCTTTTCTCTCTTCGAATTAAAAGATGCAATAAATAGCAGAAAAGATTCCGCTGTGGGACCGGACAAAATATCATATATATTTTATTTAAGAACATGCCCGACACCACCCTCAATATTTGGCTATCCCTTTATAATAATATTTGGTCCTCCAAAAAAATACCCTGCTTCCTGGAGACTTGCCTGCGTTATTCCCATTTTAAAACCGAATAAAGACCCTAACGACCCTAAATCCTACCGTCCCATTAGCCTCACCTCTCACCCTAGTAAGCTTATGGAATTCATGGTTAATGTCCGCCTAGAACACTTTTTAGAATCAAATAACTTAATAAATAAATTTCAATCATGTTTCAAAAAGGGACGTAGTACCAAAGATCAACTAGCAAGATTTCAACATGATATTATTTTTGCCAAAAACATTGGCCATTCAGTCTTAGCCATTTTTCTTGATTTACAGGCAGCATTTGATCTTGCCTGGAATATAGGAATCCTTTCTAAATTATTTGACCTCGGTATTAGAGGTAATTGTTTTTTCTTCATCAAGGCATTTCTTCAGGACAGGAAAATTACTGTAAAGGTTGGTGACTCCCTTTCGGATGAGGAGACTCTCGAGAGGGGCACCCCTCAAGGATCTATAATCTCCCCCCTTCTTTTTAATGTACTTATAAATGATTTGCCAGATATAATAAAAGAATCAGGAATGGTAATTAGCCAATTTGCAGACGATAGCAGCACTTGGATTAAGGGGAAAAATCTTGATAAACTACAAATTAAAGCCCAAAAAGGGCTTAATTTAATTTGGGATTGGGCTAATAAATGGGGTTTTAAACTTTCTCCTAATAAAACAGTAGGTATGATTTTTGGTAACTCTTCCAGGGTTTCTTTAGATTTACATTTAGGAGATACCAAAATTATATTCAATAAAAGTGTTACATTTTTAGGTCTCATCTGGGACCGTCGATTAACTTTTAATACACATATGTATAATCTTATAGCCAAATGTGAAAAAGATCTAAATTTGTTACGTATGCTACAAGGAACAGATTTTGGCTCGGATAGAAGATCACTAATTATTCTATATAAAACCCTGATAAGATCTAAAATTGACTATGGATCCCACGTTTATTCATGTGCTGCACCGTCACTTCTTCAACAATTAGATATAATCCAAAATAAGGCATTAAGGTTAGCACTGGGAGCGCTTAATTCAACACCTAAACATTTACTAGAACACGAGTCTGGAGTTCTCCCACTACATTTACATAGAGAGGAGCAGATGCTTGGTTTCTGGGCCAGGACCCAAACGAGAAAATGATATAATCCTGTTAATGAGATCTTTAAAACAAAACACTGCAAAACAATTTTTCGCAATAAACCAAAACCGTTTGGCACAACAATACTTAATTTAACGCATGATTATAAAATAGACAATATAAATATAGCGGACTTTAATCCTAGAGATATTCCACCTTGGACTCTAGCCCTACCAAAAGTTGATATCTCCATTACAAACATTATTAAAAAACAAGACAACCCTTTACTTATTAAACAAGTTTTTAATGAACATATTGACAATAAATATAGTTCCTATATAAACATTTACACTGGCGGATCTAAGGATCCTGTCACAGAGCGTGTGGCATCTGCCTTCGTTATCCCCTCGAAAAATATTATTAAAATAAATAGAATTTCTGATGGACTCTCTATTTTTACTGCAGAGCTGATCGCAATAATCAAGTCCCTGAAATGGATCATCCAAAATAAACCTCCCAAATCAGTTATCTTCTCGGATTCCCTCTCTAGCCTTACTTCAATTAAAGATAGGACAAGTAAGTCTAGACCAGACCTTATTTCTAACATTTTAATTCTACTCAATGAATGTAATATCCTAAATCTCATAGTTAACTTGGAATGCTGTCCAGCCCACGTAAATATCGCAGGCAATGAAAAGGCCGACCTTGCCTGCAAGGCAGGGCTGGATCACCCTGCTATCGATAAGGATATTCCCTTCGGACCTTCAGAAGTTTATTCTGGCATTCGTAAAAAAATAAAGGAAAAATTAAACACTTATTTAACCAATCAAGCCAATAAATTTAATACGTTTACTAGACTTAGTTGTAATTTCAGAAATCATGCCTTATTCTCTGATAATAAAATCCTTAATAAAGCCATAACACGACTCGTAATGGGATACAGCTTATTACCATCGAGTTTAGGAAGTCATATCATTAAAGATCTTGATAAAAATTGTACTTCCTGTTGTGTCCCATACACCACTGAACATTTTTTACTTGAATGCAGTCAGCTCGATATAAAAAGGGAAGAGTTAAAGTTAAAATTACAACAAAGCGCTATACCTTTTAATCTAAATAATCTACTCGACCCACAGAAAAAATATAGGCAATTGACTTTCAGCACCCTTAGTGATTATGTTAAGGCCACCCATTTCGAAAAAAAAATCTAACCTATTTACGCATTTATGACTATATTGTCCATACTTTCATATATATATGCACGTTGTAATGGCAATATCCTGTGTATAATCATCATCAGAAAAAGACAGTTATTCTGCTTGTGATTAAATATATACCACCCAACCCCCCTAATAATGTAAGTGGCCGAATTACAATTGAACACTTGATACAGATAGGATATGGGACTGATCCGGTGGACGCGTTGGGGCGATTTTTGAGTCTGATGACAACGCAGGCACAACGGTCCAGGACCAATCACATACTCTTATATATATAATGCGCCACGACTAAGTGAGTGTGGGGACTGCCCAACCTCACGGCGCCAAGGAAGTGATTAGTATACATGTTTAGCTGACCATTGATAGGATTTAACTGACATGGTACCTATCCTAATAGTAATATAAGAGCATAAACCTTTAGATTTAGACTAAAACTATAATGTTGAACGGCCCAGTGGATTAGCTTGTATGTTTTGTCTGCTGGGCTCGAAATCACTGATGGTTTGATTTAAATTCGTTCGCTCAGTATAATTGTACCAAATTGTAAACCCTTTCTATTAGTAACAACATAATATATAAACTTCGTATGAATAACATAGTCTACTTAAATTTGGGTCATACTCAGTGCTGACTGCCACCTGGTTAGACGGTCGTTGTACTGGCTCTCTGGGTGGTAGTCAACACAGAGACGTACGTTATTCTTCGTATGATTATTATAAACTACTTAATTAATACAGTTATGATATGGGACTGTTCCGGTGGACGCGTTGGGGCGATTTTTGAGTCAGATGACAACGCAGGCACAACGGTCCAGGACCAATCACATACTTTTATATATATAATGTCTAGTTGACCTTTGATAGGAATTACCTGACATGTTTTTACGGACAGAATCTACTTATGTTCATATATAATAACCTTCAGTATTTAGATACATTACTCAATTTGTGATTTATCCCTTGTATGTACAAATTATGTTTCGCTCCAATATCTCACATAATGTCTATGTATTCCTTTGACCGTTGCCCTCCCCAGTGTGACCTCCTCGTGGTTTTGTGTGGACGAGCAACCCTCCTCAGACCAAGTTCTCTCTCATAGAGAGAGGACTTGAATGCTGAGGAGTAGTGCCCGACAAACTGCATTGGGTATTTTTATTATGTTTTATTATCAACATATGAAAAGCACGCCAAAATGCCTAGTGCAACAAGGCGTGCCAAAACAAAAACTTAAGATAGATGGATATGTTTCTAAAGTGGGGAGAGTGTATGGAAGAAGGTTGTGGCCATTGGACCCACTTGAGATTTTGTTGTTATGTCAACGTACTTAGACGCCACAGTGTATTTAAATGTCCGTGTCACGGTCGACCTTGTTTTGAGGAGTGAACTGCTGAATTTGCTGCTGTTTTGTTGTCTCGGATAATTACATTTTATTTGATGAATTTCTATGTGACTCAAATAAATCACTTAAATATTAGCAATTATAGCGAGCACAGCTCGCGTCGCGAAGCGACGCGAGCGCAAGGGAGCTCCTATGGTATCATGCAGGCGAAAAGTAAACATTTGAGCTGATCCTTTTGAAAAGTCTAAAGTAAGCTAACCACTCTGTCATTGGATCTTTTTTTACCGCACAGTAACATTATGGTCCATTATGAAAAAATATAACTACTAGTATTTAGAACAACACCAGGTCTAGAGTGACTAAACGATGGTTAGGCCCAAGATGTTACTCACACTGACAGGGGTAGGAACAGCTTCCTTCCCGAGATTCCAATAATTTGACTGGCGTGTTTGGGTAGGGGAAGTTCAAAAGGTATTTTTACCCTATGTTGCATATTTTGGGGGAGCTTCGACCTTTTATCCAAAAAAGGTTTTAATGAGTTGGGCAAACCGAAATTAAGACATTCTGAAACTATTGAGGCTAACTGAAGTTATATTTGAGATTTCTTATTTTTTTGCTTTCCCAGCAACACGGCAGATGTACACCCGAAAGAGGCTAATGCAGGATGTAGACAGATAGATAGGAATTTACATACAAAAAGCCTCATCTGAACTGATGGCTGTAAAATATTTATTTTTTAACCGAATTTCCAAACTAAGGTGTTTTTATTTACCATTAAAATTGCCAGTTCCAATTATATATAATGTATTTACATTTTGTTAAAATTACTCACTCACATAGCTGAAAAACCTTTAGCTTAAACAAACGCCCGAAATAATAGCAAATTTGTCGGGTTTAGACTCCACCATAATGTACAGAATTTTTATTTTTTATTTTTGGCTGGATTGCGTAGCAAATCCAGGCTTGCAGTTCGGCGATTTCCATGTGTCTGTCCGTCTATCCGTCCGTCCGTCTACGAGTTTTGAAGTTTTCGTTAAAGTTTTTGTTTTTTCCTCATTTCTCAAAAATGTATTGTCGAAAAGCTTTAAAACTTGACACTTGTTCAACATCATTACAAATGTTATATGAAAATAACCCTAACTATGTCATGTATTTTACCTGGACTACCCCACTTTTCACACAGATTTTTCACTTAAAATGTTAAATTCGCAATCCGGCTTTCACGCCACTATTGGTGCTTCACCTTTTTTCTTTTTTTTTGTTACTACTTTTAACAAAGTTTGAGGTTTCCACTGGACCCCCATATAAATGAAACGTTCCTATGCCAGTGTACCTGTAACCGGTCATCCGGTTTGGTCTGATGCTACGGAGTAGTTCAAATTTGAAGGTGATGAAAACACGGTTTGGAAACTTTACCTGTCTTCTGCTTCAATCGATCTATGCTTTTCTCTGTCCTATCATTTCACTATTTTTGTTTTTCTACCACCGACAGGAACATTAGGGTCAAATAGGACACTCAGTTTCTTAAAATGTAGATGTAGAAACTAATAAGTATCTTGAGCACAGCTAGTGCTAAACGTCAAGAACAGTGAAACAAACCAACGTCTTTTCTACATAGCATTTGATGAATTTGGTGTATTTTCAGAATATATTGAAGAAAAACGTCGAACCCGGTGTCCTCCACCCACAGACATACTCAACTAAATATTGAACTAATATTCTGAAAATGGACCACCATTTATTAAATGTCAAGTAGGAAACAACAAATTCCTATGTTTTAAAATCATTGTACTTTTCTCAAACATACATCATCATAATGATTAGACAATACGTATGAATCAATTTAACACACGTTGAAGACAAGACGTATATTCAAATAAAAAAAAGCTTAAATCATATATACACATTTTTCGTAATGACATAACGTTGAAACCGTAATTACATGTTGTTCGGCAAAAAAGTATACGCGTGCATCACGGTTTATGTATATATAGCTTATATACACTGATGATTCAGCCAATGTCGATCCAGACTGGAGCATGACTAGATAGCCGTTCGAAGTTCGTTCCATGCCATATCTGTCCTGTCTGGGAACGAATTGAAATTTGACCGAAGCATTGTGGTGTACTGGTTAGAGCGTCTGCCTTGCATTCGGGAGGTCGTGGGTTCGAGTCCCCAGATACTTTAAAAATGGAACCCTTGCCTGACGAGCAAATAATGGATAGTGCTACGACTGATTGACCAGTGTCAGAATAATGTGACTGGGGGTATCATGTCTACTACGGTGTGGTAGTCCAGTGTGGCAGCACTATAAAGAAACCATTGAGTTCGCTGCTTCAAGTAGACATATCATCACATCACACACAAACACACAGATAAAAGTCCAGACTCAATAGTGTGCCTATAATCGTCGGGTACGACGCCTGTCGTAGGCGGACGGATTATAATCCTTAGAAATACACACACACACACACACACACACACACATTGAAATTTGTTGGTGTGGGATGTCACGATTCATAAGACACGTACAGGTAGACTTGCAGTAGACGTGAGAATCATGGCTCTTATGGTGGTATGTACCTACCACGATATAGGTACACGCCATAAGAGCTACGATTCTCGCAGCTGGACATGCCATTGCGTTCGGACGCTGTGGTTTCTATAGGACCCTATATATCATTTTGTACATACCGGTGCATACATACGCAGCGGCACAATCAAACATGAACTGTGCTCGCCCTATAGGTTTAACCTATTTCATATTATGTTTTAATCAACTTACGGGTCGCATTTACTGTCTTTTATAAGTATTTAATCAGGTAAAAACATAAAAATATTGCATAAAACGTATATGGTTACTCGAGTAATGAGGCGAGCGAAAACCGATGTCATTCACTCGAAGCAGGGCTTTAATTATCAGCCCAACGTTGGGTTAAAATCAATAACGGAGCATTGGTGTTGATTTTTTTCGTACCTAAGAGGAAAGTTAGGAGTTTGGATTGTTTGTTTTAGTTATGAAATAGTTTAATTAATTACAGGGAGTACGATATAACGTACTCCCTGTTAATTATCAGCCCAGCTCTGACTAGGGAGCGTAACAGCACCAATTCGGGAAATAGATGATAAACTGTGAAAGTATAGCTATCAAATCATGAACATTTTGTTTTGATGGAAAATCCGGAGATTGTACACTTTTAAAAATTCGGAGATCCGGAGAGCGACTGAAAAAGCGGGAGATGCACCATTTATATTATTAAAGCGTAATCCCGAAGAATGGCGGGATTGGCCGAGTTTTCACGATTGTATGGATCACGCGGAAAATGGCCGACTTAGAAGACGGAGAAATTTGTGATTCTCCTAAGTCAGATTTTGAAACGGTAAGCATCACATAAGTACTTACCATTTTTGAAAATAGTAAACATGATAGGTTTTAAAATAATGATGCGTTTTTTTATTTTTTATTTTTTTATAAACCGGTAATCTTTATGATTGTCATACATTTTCGCGAATTTGAAATTTCTCAAAAATTATGGTCCGACAACCATTGATTTTCCCATAGTCCTCCATTATAGCCTTTAGGGCTACCATGATTTCACTTGAGTTGCTTAAGGTATACTGAAAAGCACAGCCACCCCCATATTTCAATCAAAATCACATACATTCTGATTAATCTGCTCAAAACCCTGTTCTGTTCGAAATTGAGCCAAGACACATACAACCATTGATTTTCCCATAGGCCTCCATTATACGGCGTCAAATATTACGTGGCTTTTCAGGGGCGTACCTGGAGCATTTTGAAATGTACGCCAGATATGAGAAGTGTAGCTGCGAACCGAGCAGCGTGTGGTAGGTGCGGCCGTAGTTGTCCACCTGGCGACCAGTTGCCGCCGTCTGGATTTGTTCTGTTGTTTGACCTCATTCGCATTATTCATAAACTGATTTAGTTAAAACAACTCATAGCTGATTGCAATACGTAAACTAAGTTATTAGATTTGCATAATTCGGAGACAACAGACGATTTAGCGAGTACATTCAGTGCAAGCGGTTAATAGTGCAGGGGTCTGGAAATATTTTGAAAATCCACTTGCCCAGGGCAAGTAGATTTTCAAAATCCACTTGCCCTGCCCAAAATGTCACTTGCCCTGCCCAAAATGTCACTTGCCCCAATTTCAAAAGTCACTTGCCCCAAAATTAAGCTACGTCGAGACCGCACGCTAAGTTAAATCCTTTTCTCTCACTGTTTTTTTTGTCATAATTTTTTACATAATTTCATTGTAAAATTAATGACTTCAATTATGAAGGATCAGAGCTATAGGTTGTTACAATTATTCACATATCAGTGTTTTCCTCCACCGGTGGGAGAGGGGGAGTGGGGTGTCAGTGGGGATACCCCTAGGAGTGGGGTGTCAGTGGGGATACCCCTAGGATAAAACATCACTGATGAACCTGGTACCAAATTGGTAGACTCTAATGCCTATGGAATTAAGATGTACAAGATGCTTGCTCCTAGTGCAGTAATTACAAAAAGGCAGGCAGATAACAAAAAAAAAAGATGCATTAGGTAGAACTTTTTTCTACTTTTACTTTTGTTATAGACTACACCAGATAAAAAGAATGATGCATTAGGTCAAACAGAATTTTTTTCTACTTTCACTTTCGTTATATAATTCATGTAGATAAATCTTATGTGTTGGAAATTATTAGCACGGTCTATGCCTAAATCTGACTGGTACTGTAGTTGTTTTTCTGTTAATATCTTTTGAGATGCCAAATTGTAATTCTTCGAATAATTATCTAAATTAGCCAAGGTCGAAGCACATCTTGGATACAATGGCAAACTTGAAGATCAAAACAAAAACACGCCATTCCGTCATTGGTCTCGGATTCATTCAAAACAAACATGGCATTTTGAAATAAAAACAGATGCACACCTATTCATTACGATATGCGTCGATAGCGACATGCGTCAATAGTATCTTTGCTCATCAAACAACGCCGTCAAATTGACATAATCGTTTAATTGCCCTACTTGTTGATTAAATCGCCATTGTTTCACTTTACCACGTGGTAGTGAACGGGAGTTGTTTCATTGGCTGATAAAAATACATCGGTTATTTGATTGGATAATATGGATACAGTACTAGGTCAAGTGTTGCGTCATGATTTTTATTTATTAAACAGAATATTACCTACGACACTGCGACACACCGACCGACATACAAAGCGACAACACCATCACTGATTTACACACTGATGTGTATTTCACACTAATCTGGCGCGTGACTTACATAGACTAAGAGGGGCTCGCTACGGGGGTATATTTCACACGGAATACGAATTCTAAAGACCGCGCGTCTTCAATTGAAGATTGGCACCCCAAGCGTTCCTCGGCCAATCAAATTCTGATAAACTGTCAAGTGGGAGGGATTAAACAATAACGAACAACACAGGTCAGTTTTAACAGGTCATTTTTATGACACTTATCAGTAATTGCTCGCGGCGAAAACGACGGGTGGTTAATTACTACGCAGTTATCGGCAAACTTCACAGTCCAGGCAAATTTTCCCTTGATTTTTATCTGATAATGAAACGTCCATCGGGCAAGTGACGGACAACCAGATTTAAGAAGGTCACCTGCCCGCACCCAAAATCCACTTGCCCGGGGCGTCGGGCAACCATATTTCCGGAGCCCTGGCTGATTGCAATACGTAAACTAAGTTATAAGATTTGCATAATTCGGAGACAACAGACGATTTAGCGAGTACATTCAGTGCAAGCGGTTAATAGTGCAGTGCGCAATAAATGACGTCAGAGGTGGCGTGCTACCGTTTTATCGTGTGTGCACAAGCCCGTAGCAAATCTTGTTTCTGTTGGACTCGTTTTTATATTCTTTTTTTTTTTAGCCGCGCACTTACACTTATAAATATAACAAAACTAGGAAGAAAACCTGAGTTCCTTGATAACACTTACAAAGGCGAAGAAACAATTTTTTTTCTTAAAAAGAAAAAAAAAACATCAAATAAATGTATACACGGCAACTCGCGATGTCACGTTAGTTTTTCTGCGCAAGTTGAATAATTTTGTTTACAATGATACATATTGATTATTAGACATTAATTATTAGACTAGTTCAAATCTTTTTTTATTTATATGAAAGATGGTTTAAACTCAAAATGATACTAGATAATAAACGGAGGTTCTAATGTTAATGCTTTATAAAAATAAACGTCCAGATCGCAATGTGTCAATTTAGTCAAGATGCAAGTGATATTTTATTTTTTATATTTTATTCGCGTGCGTGCGTTTGTGGTTATTTGTTAAAACGAGTAAGTAATTATTCAAGGCAAGATTCATCAATTCAAGCAACTCATTTTCATTTTCCCCTCTCGAGTTTTACTGGGCGTAAACAAGGCGTAACCAGGCTTTTTATAAATTATACGCATGAAAGTAATAATTGAGCGCTGAAGGCGTGAACCGATCTTAGGTAGTTTGGGACCTTGCCCACCCCCTCCCCACCCCACATCCCCCCAAAAAAAACCCACACAACTACGAATGGTTGCAATCTAGAGCTTTTTAGAACAACACTACCTCTCCTTCTTTTATCCACAAATAGCTTTTTTTTATGACTGTCGAATAAAATGACACACACATGCGAATTGTGCTTAGTGTTTACTCTACTTTTCAAACCAATCAGATGGCTCAGAATTTCAAATACTTGCACCATTTATTCATGAAGATTTTACTACCAGCGCTCTTTATGGTTTAGAGTGTGACCTATATAGAGACTATCGATAAAACCTATCGTAAACACTAAGCCGGATAGTCTATGAAAAGAAATCTTTACCACTAAGAAACCGCGGTCGGTCGCTAAGCTATCTCCCTTTTGGTTTCTTAATGGTGAAGATTTCTCTTCAATAGCCTCTATCCTATACGTATAGGCAGTTACGCCCTTGACAGTTCATTTCCTTTGACAGATAAATGAACATCTATACAAGCGGTAAAGCGTTTCTGCAACGCATAAACAACATGGCGTCGTCCTCGGGTGACGAGGCTGTTTTTTTTGTTTCAATTTACACAGAAAAGCAGAAGAAACGTCGAAAACCCTGGTAAAAAACTTTATTAAGAAGATTATTCTAAAACATTTTACAATTTTGGGAAGAAAAATCTCGAATTGGGAATTTTTTTTACTCAAAATTGTGAAAAATGCTATTTTCCGACCCGTCCAAAGAAGGAAAAAAAACGCTGCCTACTGGACTGGAGGACTTTAGGTTTGCCCTCCGTCAGTCAGTCTGTCTGTCTGTCTGTCTGTCATCTTTTTGTCCGGACTGTAACTTTGTCATGCATCGTGGGA
This sequence comes from Cyrtodaria siliqua, assembly GCA_037043455.1. Taxonomy (NCBI): domain Eukaryota; kingdom Metazoa; phylum Mollusca; class Bivalvia; order Adapedonta; family Hiatellidae; genus Cyrtodaria; species Cyrtodaria siliqua. The sequence goes on from JAWPHD010001226.1 coordinate 200,066, forward strand.
TTTTGAAATAACTTGACAAAAATGTTCACCATAATGAGACGGTGTGTCGTGCGCAAGACCCAGGTCCGTAGCTCAAAGGTCAAGGTCACAGTTGGAGGTTAAAGGTCAGAAATATGCTTGTCCGGGCTGTAACTTTGTCCTGCATCATGGGATTTTGAAATAACTTGGCACAAATATTCACCATAATGAGACTGTGTGTGAAAGATCCAGGTCAATAGCTTAAAGGTCAAGGTCACACTTGAAGGTTAAAGGTCAGAAATAGGCTTGTCCGGGCTGTAACTTTGTCATGCATCGTGGGATTTTGAAATAACTTGGCACAAATGTTCACCATAATGAGAACGGTGTGTTGCGTGCAAGATCCAGGTCCGTAGCTCAAAGGTCAAGGTCACACTTCGAGGTTAAAGGTCAGAAATAGGCTTGTCTGGGCTGTAACTTTGTCGTGCATCGTGGGATTTTTGGGATTGCAAGAGCAACATTATTTTTGACTCCGCCCCAAGGTGCCCGCCCCAGGGTCAAAAGGTCAAATACACTAAAAATTCAACTTCACTATTATTTTTTATTATTTTTACATACAAATTGGTATTTATACCCATCTATATAAGATACACAACATATCAAACATTTTTTTCAACCTCCAATGTGCGACCGTGGGTTGGGCGAATGTCATCGAAGTGGGGTGGGGTTGTCAAATCTTTTTTTTTATTATGTCTTATAAATTCAACCAAACTTTTTGTAGTACTTCCAGGGTTCCGGAAAAACGGTTGCCCGACACCCCGGGCAAGTGGATTTTGGGTGCGGGCAAGTGACCTTCGCAAATCTGGTTGCCCGCCACTTGCCCGACGGACATTTCCATTCCAGAACAAATCAAGTGTCAAACTAGCCATATCAGAATTTCATTTTGATAACTGAATAAAACTGGCCGCTGTTTTTCGCCGCTAGCAATTGTTAATGAGATCAAACAACTTTCGGTACAATCAACAATCTCGCCCCAGGCAGCTTAATTTGTGGCATTATTTCAATAAACAACTAATTAACCCGCACGCGCATTTCACACCGTTTGAAAACAACACCGTATCGCAATTTATCCTGACACGACCGTCAGACGTGTGTCCATCGGCCAATGAAATCGCGGCAATTATGTCCGTGACCTTCCAACCATAAACATAGCCTAGGCTCGCGTTAACCATTCGCCAAATCGCCATAGGCGAAAAGAAACCCGAATTGGCGAATGAAAATCGTAAGAAATACATATCAAATTCGCCAGATATCGGCCGTCTGGCGAATCCAAATTTCCGACAGATTTTGTCTACAATCTCGGAAAATCCCGAATTCTAATACACAAAGTCTTTCACTGTCTATACGCCACTACCCCGCTGGGTGTTGTTAGCTAATTAGCGACAATCAATCTGGACTGATAAACTAATTATCGCAGTGTTTATTGAAGACCGCTGTCAAATTGTCGATGTGCGATAGACTCCGCCCACTGTTCCGCCTCTTGCTGTCAATAAACTGGTTTGTGACCCCGCGCTCAATATTATCCACATATTTAACTGCGTAATCGAGCCGGGTAAAACATTAAAAATAACGTGGCGCCCTCTAGCGGCTAAAATGGCTTTTCAAAACACAAAGTTTGCTTACGAATTAAAAAGCTAAAAGGCCGTCGGTGTTTTTGAACTTTACGATCACTGATAAGACTAATTAGTTGTACACACGGTAGCGTAAACTGGAACAATGGCAAGTGTGAACCGATGTTTGATCGGCTGTCTCTGAATTGGGATAATTTATGGTTGAACAATCAACATGAACAAATACGAAAGGTGCGCGAACTCAAAATATTGGTACAATTTTAGAATGAAGTGGCTTTTATTACTTACTCTGTGCATTGTATTCGTGGTGTATGTAGCATTTCTGAATTTTGTCTCACAATGCAGCGCCGCGATCTTTCTAGTTGGAACTCCTGTTAGTTGAACTTGTTTTATATGCCTCAGCTTAGCCTTACATTTTTAAATATATTTATTTTATTTCTATGAATGTTAGTAGGTATATTGAAATATACTGATCATATACTGGTCTGATCAATGGTGACAAGAGTCTGTATTTTTATATTTTCTTATTATATGCATGCATTCATTCTGTCCTTTTTTAAATTTCAGTGGACAATTTTTAGAAATTAAAAAAAGCATTAAATTAAATACAATTTGGAAAAAAAAAAAATTTGAACATCTGTGTTTTTTTTCACCGCCGGCAGCATTTCAACGCCAGATGAATAAAAAAAAAATTGAATTGGTGAATCAAGATCCTCAAGACAAAATACTCAGATGTGTATTCTGAACTATGAAAACACTTGCAATAAAGTAATTAAAATGTGTTTATACACAAAGTAAAACAATAAGAAGTTTGAATATTTTGCCTGGCGTCGAGTCGGCAGTTTGTCACAACTTTGAGATCGACAATTTCTGACGTAAAACTACATTATCCTGCTATTAGGGTTGTGTTTTCTTTCCTCTTTGATAAGAAATACCATTTTTGGCATTCAAAACACATTAATGCATGAAAAAAAGTTCCTAATTGATGGTATTTCGATTGAATGTTTGTGAAATTTTCCGGCCGTAAAAGTGCGGTGTCATAGTAGTTTGGATGGTAGATAATTTCGGATTTTTTTTTTTTTTTTTTTTACATAATCGAATAGTAAAACATTTCTATTCATTATTTAATCCATCATTCTTTCTTTTATCATGTGTAAGGAGTTCCTGGAATCCTACTTTTAAATGAATTTTACTCTAAGCTCCTATTTCTTAAACTTGGAGAAAGTGGTGAAAAATAAAGCCAGAGGAGGCCCTGATAGTATAATAAAACCTGATTAAAAATTTGGCTCCAAGTTCGGCTCCAGTTTCACCAAGTCGGCTCTGATTATTATAGTTTGGCAAAAGTGCTAGTACTCTCCTTTGCATCGGTTGTAAATTTCAATGTAATATATATTCTATTCTAACGAAGTGATAAATAAGTCTGCTGACTAGGGAGCATAAAGTGGTAACAAAAAGAAAAATATAGTCAGGGGAGGTTCTGAGTTTGAGTAATACATACAAATGTGTGCTATAAAAGCGAATAAAGACACATTTCCACTAAGAAAAAAATATTGGACCTTTGCATCTTAAATCAGGGCCTGAACATTTTAAATCAAGGCCTGTCCATTTTCAGAAGCAACAAGCCCTTGGCCTGTCTCTAAATTTTTTTTCTTTGAGCACTGAATCTTAAAAGAATATTCAATGATTTAAATACATGTTGTGTTGTATAAACTTACGGTTTTATATGAGAAACATGGTCACCATGTTTGAAATTCGTTATGACTTAGAAACACATTTAAATTTTTTTTTTTTCCCTTCCGACCGAGCGTAAAAAAATAAGAAAAAATCCGTAAACCAAGAAGAAAAACAATTGTGGCCTAACTGTTGATGTGTACGCAAACGCGAAGTTTTAGCGTCTCCAATTCGTTAAAAAATATCTCGGCAAAAGTCTGGCTAAAGACATTCTAATCTGGCTAAAGGAATTTTTAGGACTTTAGCCAGATTTGGCTAAAGGGTTTAAAATCCTAGCGCTAGCCTAGATAGCTACTTTCAGAAATTGTTTCCAAATAATCTCTGAACGTCATTTGGCCCTCCACCAATCAAATCAGAAAACTCTTTCTTAATTCGCAAAATTAATGTGTCAAAATAATGATTGACAGACCCAGGTGACGTAATGTTTTTGTTTAGATAATTTGGCCGAAGATTTTTTCGTAACGAAAATACATTTCTTTTACTCGAAGCACTCGTTTATCAATGCGCTTTTGTGAGGTATTTGGTGTATTTCATTGATATAGTCTGTAATTAAACGTATGGAAGTGCATACTACACAAATAAGTTGCATAACTTAGCGATATGCGCATGTCATGGGTTTTTGCGATTTCAGAACACTCACTGAAACTTTTTCTCAAGTTCTGAAATTTCGCTTTTGATAAATAAGGTTACTGCTACTACTAACAATTCCTAGGGAAAACCCTTTTCATGCCTCGTGCTTTCATCTAATTCCCTTTAGTAGGAACGTTACCATGGTTGCAGAAATTGGGGGCCAAGTGAATATTTGTAATAACGTTTTTGTCTTAACGTTTTTGTCTTGTTTCTGGGGCGCCCATTTTCAAGTGGTTAACGTCTCTGACTTGAAATCACTTGCCCCTCACCGCTGTAGGTTCGATCCCTCAGGGGCCTAGGAATCTTTATGTGAGGAAGCTATCCAGCTGGCTTGCGGAACGTCGGTGGTTCTACCCAGGTGCCCGCCCGTGCACGAAAATTGCCCAGAGGGGCACCTGGGGTCTTCCTCCACCAATGGAAGCTGGAAAGTCGCCATATGACCTTAGCTGTTGGTGCGACTATAAAATCCAATTCAATTCAATTCAATTGTCTTGTTTCTTTGCTTGTCGCACATTTAAATGAAAACAATAGCTTCTTTTTTTTCTGTCAACTGGCTAATTGTACACACTGTGACATTAAAAGTTCCATACACTAGCTGCCAAGCTTTTTTTTTGGATGTTCATCAAAAATAATGGGGTTGTGTGTGTGGTGATTGGCGGGATGGGGTGGGAGGGCGGAATAAAATGAGTTTGTATACTGTCTCATCATTTTTTAATTTAAGTAACACAAGGATGTAATAGTCACAAAAGAAGAAATTGCAACCGTTTGATTTTTTTATATGAATAAATACAATGTATTAACTAATTCATAAAATACATTCTTCCTTTCTTTTCTAACTAAGTATAATGGTCAAAATTATGCGACGGTCCGTCCCGTTTAACACGAATAATGGTACAGCGCCAATTTTTGGGGCAATTAGGTGTTCTTAAATGTGGGGCAAGTGACATTATGGGTAGGGCAAGTGACTTTTGAAAATCCAAGTGGATTTTCAAAATATTTCCAGAACCCTGACTTCACAACATAACGACGTGCAAGAGCAACATTATTTTTGACTACGCCCCAGGGGTCAAAAGGTCAAATACACTAAAAATTCAACTAATGAACCACTAGGCGGAATTCAACCAAATTTAGTGTATGACTTACTCACATCATGACAACGTGGAAGGGGTCAAAATGTCAAATACACTAAAAATTCTAAATTTTTGAGGACGTCTTTTCCGACTACTGTTGCTAGGGAGCTATGGTATTGTTTTATCATGATGTATGGCAGATGCAAACTGTGGGGGTTGATTGGCATATTGCCAGGGATGAGCAAGAGACTTTTGAGAAATGTTGATGCAATGTCGGAAAACAGAACTACAGGAGATAATCCATGCATCTCTGACTTGCACTTCAAAAAGGTGGGGATCTGCTATGGCTCACCATCGACTACATCTAGTTTTATAATATTTTCAGACTTTTGCACCTAAAATGCCAGAGTTATGACCCTTGTTTGTTTTTAGCTTGACTGATCAGAAATCAGCAGAGCTTATGCCATGGTGCGGTGTCCGTCGTCCATCTGTCTGTCCGTAATTTTTTGTTTGTAGTGACTACTCCTCTGAAACTACTGAATGGATTTTAATGAAACTTTACAGAAATGTTACCCATGATGTCTAGTTGATCCTAGCAAAAATGTTGCTGTGAAATTCAAGATGGCCACCAAAGCTAAAAATAGATTTTAAAGAACAAGTTTGCAGCGACTACTTCTTGAAAACTATAAGTGATATTGATATGGGACTTTTTCTTCAGCATGACATGATGTTGGTCCTTGTCGAAAATCATTTTAATTCTACATTAAACATGGCTGTCAGCGGCCATGTTTGTTAGATCACCTGAGCCGAAGGCTCAAGGTGATCTATTGGGATCTCTTTTCGTCTGTCGTCTGTCCGTTCGTCGTCGTTAACTTTTGCTCCAAATGACCTCCTCAGAAACCGCTTGGCCAATTTTGACCAAACTTCACATAGATGATCCTTAGATGAATGCTTTTTAGATTTGTTAAAATTAGGTCAGCGCAACATCCAAGATGGCCGACATTAGCATATATGGTTGAAACCTTAAAAAATCTTCTTCTCAAGAACCGCTGGACAGATTTCGACAATTTTTCTGTTAAAACGATCGCCAACGTCTAGACTATCAAATGGTTCAATTGAAGTCCCTGGGGTCAAAAATGGCCGTGCCCGGATGTCCAAAGTTTGTATATTGAGATTTTGCATGTTTTTCATAGACTTATATAGGAAAAAACTTCTTCTGTATAACCACAAGTCACAGAGCTCTCATGTATTACATGTAGCATCAGCTTATGGTCCTCAATTAAGTTTGTTCAAACGGTTACCCTGGGTCATAGTTTTACATAGACTTATATAGGATTTTTTTTTTAAAATCTTCTTCTCGGAAACTACAAGAGCCAGAGGTTTAATATTTTGCATTTACTATAAGCTTATGGTCCTTTACCAAGTTTGTTTAAATGTTGACCCTGGGGTCATATTTGTCTCCGCCATATTCCCAATGACAAAACATATCTTTTTCCCCAATTTTGAGAAGAAAATTCCCAATTGAAAGAAGAAAAAGAAAGAACACTGAAAAGTAGCAAAAATGTAACAAGTATTAAATATGAAATGCTTTTAAATGCCTCTGTTGATCTTGTTGTACTGTAAACAGTATGAAAGATACAATTATCAGGGCTATACAAATAAATTTTTTAGCCACTAGTCCGGGACTAGTCACCCTGTCAAAAGTGACTAGTCTCAAAATATTTGCGACTAGTCCCAAAAAATGGACACAAGTCCTGAATTCTTTCGATTTCTCAATATGTTAAAACTGCGTCTTTCATACTCATTACAATTCATTATACATAGTAAAGGAAACAATCCTTATTTACTCTTCAGACAATGTATGTTTCAGTGGTATAGATTGTAGACTGCCATTGGGTGAAACAGGGCTGGCGTGGCGCAGTCGGTAGCGCGGCGGATTTGTAACCTGAGGCCCCGGGTTCAATCCTCTGTGGTGCCACTGAGTTCCGTCGGTGTGTTCTTGGGCAAGACACTTTCCCTTAGCCTCGTCCGTCGGATGGGGACGTAAACCGGGCGGTCGCGTGTATCGGTCTAACCTCCGAGCACGTTAAAGAACCATAGGAATCTATTCGATAATAAGAGTAGGGCAGGTTCCCGGATTCCTATGTATCCTTCCCCTCTCTCTGGGGCGGCTCTAAATAACCTATACTGTGTTGATGAGCTGTTAAACAACATTCAATTCAATTGGGTGAAACAGTAGCAACAGTAAGAATCACATCTGCATTTCATATTACAGTTCAGATAATCATTTAATGGAGAGAAAAAAAAGTCATAACTTTATATAGGTAAGGGGCTACCGGTGAGATTCTTAACTTTATTACCATTTTACCTAATGCAAAAAATAAATAACATGTGAATCAATATAAACATTTTATTTTTATGTTTTTGTCCACCACACCAGATGATTTTGACTTTTTGATTGGCTGTGCATCACATTCTACATGTTTCGTCTTTTTATTTTTACTTTCACTTTCGCTTTCATATTTTCCATTTTTTAACACTGAAAAAGTTCAACAAACTCATTTTGAAATGTAAACATTAACACTGCCAAATACGAAATCAGACTGATTATGTTTATCAGTTTATGTTTTTATTTCATTTTTTTGACAACTCAATTCTTCGAACGTTATTAGTACACTAACTATGCACAAACCGTTACCCCACCCGCCTTTCATGTCTGTTACAATTTCGCTCAACTGAGAAACAATAAAAAAATCACACCTACCATTTCATATCAAACATACTTCCATTATCAAAAGCCTTAGCAGGGCTCTGGAAATATTTTGAAAATCCACTTGCCCTGGGCAAGTGGATTTTCAGAATCCACTTGCCCTGTTCAAAATTCACTTGCCCTGTCCAAAATGTCACTTGCCCCAAATTCAAAAGTCACTTGTCCCAAAATCAAGCCTTTGTCAACGTACCAAACTTTTCTAGACGCTGCGCGCCACCGACGTATCCATGGTGGGTAGTAGATTACGTTTAGGGCTGGATTTCACTGGAGAATCCGAGAAATAGATCCATTTTCAGATTGGCTGGGTGAACACAAATCAACACCATCCCTACTATCCTTAAATCCAAGTTCACTGTCAGACTGACCACCAGAATCACACAAATCAACATTTCTAAGATCACCAGGTGTATTTTCCTCAGTAATTTTAGACACATGTTTAGGTTTTGTCCTTACAAGGAACGTTATAGAGACATGGTTAATTTGTAACTTTTTTTGTAAGATTGTTGAAATAATGAAGGATCATTTATTAAATACTGCATCATGTAATTACCCACAGGAATCGGACATATTGTAAATTTATGCATGTAATAAACCACATTGACTATCCACTACTAGTATAATAAAAAATTATTTTTATATACATGCCACTACTAGTATAATAAAAAATTATTTTTATATACATGCGAGGACCTACATATGGGGATACTGTACTATGTTTACAATACGTCCGATTCCTATGAATTACCATATAAACTCATGAATATCAAAAGAAACAATGACCCCTTTCACACATTTCCAAACCGCCTTTGATTACATCATCAATTTTACATCAACATTCGTGAATGTGTTTCAAAAGTTTCCCTTTATAGTAACTGCAAACAAAACATCTGCCTACTCAGCTTTAATCGTCAACGCCAGGCCACAAATAAAGTGATAATCGTGTAACCAAATGTGCCAAACAAAATACAAACTCGCAAACAAAGTTTGTTTAATAATATGTGTCAAAATAACTTAAATAAAGCAACCCGCTGCATTCACATACCTTCCTTAATTAGTGCCAGTAATTAATTTCTACTTTATTTGTGTATAGTACAGTACTTGCCGTAATCGTTTATAAATTGCTGTTTGTTTACAATTTTCCAATGACCCGCGTTTCACCTTTTACACAGCTATAAGTACTTGGCGGACTGATCAGTGTGTATTCATTACCTTTTCCGATAACATTCAGCGTCAATACACAATATACGTTGCATAAAATCTTGGTGCGGTTATACTCTTCAAACATAATTCGAAAGTTCGGCTAAACATATGATTTATGTTGCGCGTAAAATAATGCATTTAACAGAAGTCTACAAACTTTACAATGGTTACGTTTTATCGATTATAATTGGATTAATTTGATTATAATTGGATTAATTTTTGGGATGGTCTTATCATGTTAGTAGAGGACACACTTTAGTATAAATAGGGAGATGAATATTATTAATGCTATCGGCGCATGGACATTTTTGATTGGCACCTCCAACTTTCCTCGGCCAATCAGGTTTTGACAAACTGTCGAAGTGGGAGGGATTTCTTAATTACCGCTCGCGCCGAAAGCGATGGGTTCGTAATCGGCACACTTTATGATAAGCCGAGTTTTCGTTTGATTTTTTGTCTAAAACGGAAATGTCCAGTCGGGCAAGTGTCGGACAACCAGATTTGCGAAGGACACCTGCCCGCACCCAAATTCCACTTGCCCGGGGCGTCCGGCAACCATATTTCCCGAGCCCTGCTTAGTTTCTTTACTCATCGAAAGATTGCCGACAAATCGGCCTGATTGCTAATTAATCAATGTGTTAGTGTTATTGTTTCAGTGTATCGCCATTTCAGCTCACCACGTGACGAACAGGTAATCACGTGATGAACATGTTATTTACCTGTAGTAGTCGTTTCATTGGCTAGCGGACTACTCCTCTGAAACTACTTGGCGGATTTTCATGAAACTTTACAGGAATGTTGCTCTTAATGTCTAATTGATCCTAGCAAAATTTCAGGTCGGCCGGAAATTCAAGATGGCCGCCACGGCTAAAAATATATTTTCAAAATACAAGTTTGTAGCGACTACTTCTTTAAAACTATAAGTGATATTGATATAGGACTTTTTCTTAAATGATCAGCATGACATGATGTTGGTCCTTGTCAAAAATCGTTTTGATTCAATGTTAAACATGGCTGTCAGCAGCCATCTTTGTTTACATAGAGTTATATAATGAAAACTTGTAGCGACTACTCCTCTGACACTACTTGACGGATTTTCATGAAACTTTACAGGAATGTTGCTCTTAATGTCTTATTGATCCTAGAAAAATTTCAGATCGGCCAGAAATTCAAGATGGCCACAATGGCTAAAAATAGATTTTCAAAATACAAGTTTGTAGCGACTACTTCTTGAAAACTATTAGTGATATTGATATGGGACTTTTTCTAAAATGATCAGCATGACATGGTGTTGGTCCTTGTCAAAAATCGTTTTCATTCGATGTCAAACATGACTGTCAGCAGCCATCTTTTTTTACATAAAGTTATATAATGAAAACTTGTAGCGACTACTCCTCTGAAACTACTTGACGGATTTTCATGAAACCTCACAGGAATGTTGCTCTTGATGTCTTATTGATCCTAGCAAAATTTCAGGTCGGCCGGAAATTCAAGATGGCCGCCACGGCTATAAATAAATTTTCAAAAAACAAGTTTGTAGCGACTACTTCCTGAAATCAAAATCAATCAGTAGAGCTTCAAGGTCATTGACCTCTTGTTTTTAGCTCTACTGATCAGAGATCAGCAGAGCTTATGCCGTGGTGCGGTGTCCGTTGTCCGTCCGTCTGTCCGTCTGTCCGTCCGTTAACTTTTATTTGTAGCGACTACTCCTCTGAAACTACTGGATGGATATTCATAAAACTTTACAGAAATGTTGCCCATGAAGTCTAGTTGATCCTAGCAAAAATTCATGTTGATGTGAAATCCAAGATGGCCGCCAAAGCTAAAAATAGATTTTTAGCTCTACTGATCAGAGATCAGCAGAGCTTATGCCGTGGTGCGGCGTCCGTCGTCCGTCTGTCTGTCTGTCTGTCTGTCCGTCCGTCCGTCCGTCCGTCCGTCCGTCCGTCCGTCCGTCCGTCCGTTAACTTTTTTTTTGTAGCGACTACTCCTCTGAAACTACTGAATAGATTTTCATGAAACTTTACAGAAATGTTGCCCATGGAGTCTAGTTGATGCTAGCAAAAATTCATGTTGATGTGAAATCCAAGATGGCCGCCAAATCTAAAAATAGATTTTTAAAAAACAAGTTTGTAGCGACTACTTCTTGAAAACTCTAAGTGATATTGATATGGGACTTTTTCTAAAATGATCAGCAAGACATGATGGTTATCCGAGTCGAACATTATTGTGATTCGACATTAAACATGGCTGCCAGTGGCCATCTTTGTTTATATAGAGTTATATAATGAAAACTTGTAGCGACTACTCCTCTGAAACTACTTGACGGATTTTCATGAAACTTCACAGAAATGTTGCTCTTGATGTCTAATTGATCCTAGCAAAATTTCAGGTCGGCGGAAATTCAAGATGGCCGCCATGGCTAAAAATAGATTTTCAAAATACAAGTTTGTAGCGACTACTTCTTGAAAACTATAAGTGATATTGATATGGGACTTTTTCTAAAGACATGATGTTGGTCCTTGTCGAAAATCGTTTTGATTTGACGTTAAACATGGCTGCCAGCGGCCATCTTTGTTTACATAGAGTTATATAATGAAAACTTGTAGCGACTACTCCTCTGAAACTACTTGACGGATTTTCATGAAACTTCACACGAATGTTGCTCTTGATGTCTAATTGATCCTAGCAAAATTTCAGGTCGGCCGGAAATTCAAGATGGCCGCCACGGCTAAAAATAGATTTTTAAAACATAAGTTTGTAGCGACTACTTCTTGAAAACTATAAGTGATATTGATATGGGACTTTTTCTAAAATGATCAGCATGCCATGATGGTTATCCGAGTTGAACGTTATTTTGATTCGACATTAAACATGGCTGCCAGTGGCCATCTTTGTTTACATAGAGTTATATAATGAAAACTTGTAGCGACTACTCCTCTGAAACTACTTCACAGATTTTCATAAAACTTCAGAGGAATGTTGCTCTTGATGTCTTATTGATCCTAGCAAAATTTCAGGTCGGCCGGAAAATCAAGATGGCCGCCACGGCTAAAAATAGATTAAAAAAAAATAAGATTGTAGCGACGACTTCTTGAAAACTTTAAGAGATATTGATATGGGACTTTTTCTAAAATGATCAGCATGACATGATGGTTATCCGAGTTGAACATTATTTTGATTCGACGTTAAACATGGCTGCCAGTGGCCATCTTTGTTTACATAGAGTTATATAATGAAAACTTGTAGCGACTACTCCTCTGAAAGTACTTGACGGATTTTCATGAAACTTCACAGAAATGTTGCTCTTAATGTCTAATTGATCCTAGCAAAATTTCAGGTCGGCGGAAATTCAAGATGGCCACCATGGCTAAAAATAGATTTTCAAAATACAAGTTTGTAGCGACTACTTCTTGAAAACTATAAGTGATATTGATATGGGACTTTTTCTAAAGACATGATGTTGGTCCTTGTCGAAAATCGTTTTGATTTGACGTTAAACATGGCTGCCAGCGGCCATCTTTGTTTACATAGAGTTATATAATGAAAACTTGTAGCGACTACTCCTCTGAAACTACTTGACGGATTTTCATGAAACTTCACACGAATGTTGCTCTTGATGTCTAATTGATCCTAGCAAAATTTCAGGTCGGCCGGAAATTCAAGATGGCCGCCACGGCTAAAAATAGATTTTCAAAAGTCAAGTTTGTAGTCACTACTTCCTGAAATCAAAATCAATCAGTAGAGCTTCAAGGTCATTGACCTCTTGTTTTAAAAATCTTCTCAGAAACAGCTTGGTCAAAATTAAACTTCACATGGATGATCTTAGGTGAATGTTTTTCAAATTGTTAAAATTAGGTACCGTATTTGTCGGCGTATAGCGCGCATGCGCATATAACGCGCACCCCGACTTTGGGCCTGAAATCCTTGGAAAAAAATTTCAGGACAGCAGAGTGCCATTTTGAAGCATTGACCAAAGAGGAAATGTAAAACGAATTTTGATTTGCTAAAACGAAGCTGCATGTTAGACTGTGTTTTTTTACTCAAGTGTAAATAAACTTGTACTGTTGAGTGTACTTTTGTTGTTTACTCAAGTTTCAATAAAATAAAAAACCCACGCCCGTGTTCAACTTTTATTACGATCATATTATATTTAATATTTTGGATTGACAAGTCTCGAAATCATCAACACTACAAACAGAAGTAACTAACTATAGTAATACTATATATCTAAATTTGTAGCATGAAACATAAAGCCTAAACCGGAAACGAAATGAAACGTATGTAGTACGTTTCTATATAAACTCAGTGAATAATTTCGAAAATCCTCTATTACTAACAATGTTCTAAGTAAAAATTCAAGAAGTTTCAATGTAAATGTTGCTCTCAGAGTTTTATATGTGCATTAGATAACTAAACTAATGCGTAACTTTTCTTTTATTAGATGTAAGAGTCTTTTATTAGACAAATCTTATCAAAAACGAAAATAATTGTGTAGTAGGGATATTCCCGAAACTGTACACTCGCCTCTGGATAAGAATAGATTCTAAAAATAGACTTTTGTGATTTGGACAAAAAAACAACTTCAAGCAGTCTAAGCTGTTGCACCCTGATAATAATCAGAGAGCAAACGTATAGAGTATAAGACTGCTGTAAACCTAAACCCCAAACACTAAACCCTACTCGTAGATATTTAAAGTTCCCTAGTTAAAAATAGAAGTAAAAAAAAATTCACACCAGTAGACCGGTACACAAAAGACGTCTATCCCAGTCGAGTTTCACATGTTTGTTTAATAATTAGTTATCATTGTTTGCGGTCAGTTAACATAAACCAAACACTTCACACTTAACACGTTTTCCCAATCAAATGAACCCTTGAACCAATTTAGGAATAATCATGATTCTACGTTGTCGAAATTCAGAAATTCAGAAATCAACTTTAACAAATAAGTAAGGGGGTCGTTGTTTATTAGAAATAATTATTATACATACAATTCTTCTATTAATAAAATATGCACTAACCCAGTCTGCGGGTTCGGAAAACCCCAGCCTCGTTTTCATTTCAAAATGGCGATTTTTGTAAACAATTGTATTTTTCAACATTTCAATGGTATTTTCTCAACAATAATCAACATAAAACATGGTAAAGTTTGATTTTATTATTTTTATTGATAATAAGCATATAGCATACAACGCATTTTATTGAAACAATAGAAACAAGCCAACTTTTGTTCGATTCAATCTCTGTAGTAAACGGCCGGTCTTGCGACTTTTTGGAAACCACAAAACTTCTCGTCTTGGCTGAAAAAAAAAGAGTAAATCATTACTTGTTGCTTAAACCGCGCACCCCAACTTCAGCCACAGAATCTGGGGTAAAAAAGTGCGCGCTATACCCCGACAAATACGGTAAACACGACATCCAAGATGGCCGCAATAGAAAAATCTTTCAATTACTTCTTGTAGGGAAGCTAAGGCCGTGGGTTCAAATCCACTGGAGGCCTTTTTTTTTATTCTTCATTTTTAGCTCGACTGATCAGAGATCAGCAGAGCTTATGCCGTGGTGCGGCGTCCGTCGTCCGTCTGTCTGTCCGTCTGTCCGTAAACTTTTATTTGTAGCGACTACTCCTCTGAAACTACTAGATTGATATTCATGAAACTTTACAGAAATGTTGCCCATGAAGTCTAGTTGATCCTAGCAAAAATTCATTTTGATGTCAAATCCAAGATGGCCACCAAAGCTAAAAATAGATTTTTAAAATGCAAGTTTGTAGCGACTACTTCTTGAAAACTATAAGTGATATTGATATGGGACTTTTTCTAAAATGATCAGCATGACATGATGTTGGTCCTTTTCAAAAATCGTTTTGATTCGTCGCTAAACATGGCTGCCAGTGGCCATCTTTGTTTACATAGAGTTATATAGTAAAAACTTGTAGCGACTACTCCTCTGAAATTACTTGGCGGATTTTCATGAAACTTTACAGAAATGTTGCCCATGATGTCTAGTTGATCTTAGCAAAAATTTATTTTGATGTAAAATCCAAGATGGCCACCAAAGCTAAAAATAGATTTTTAAAATGCAAGTTTGTAGCGACTACTTCTTGAAAAACTATAAGTGATATTAATATGGGACTTTTTCTAAAATGATCAGCATGACATGATGTTGGTCCTTGTCAAAAATCTTTTTGATTCGACGCTAAACATGGCTGCCAGTGGCCATCTTTGTTTACATAGAGTTATATAGTAAAAACTTGTAGCGACTACTCCTCTGAAACTTCTTGGCGGATTTTCATGAAACTTAACAGGAATGTTGCTCTTGATGTCTAATTGATCCTAGCAAAATTTCAGGTCGGCCAGAAATTCAAGATGGCTTCCACAGCTAAAAATAGATTTTTAATAAATAAGTTTGTAGCGACTACTTCTTGAAAACTATAAGTGATATTGATATGGGACTTTTTCTAAAATGATCAGCATGACATGATGTTGATCCCAGTCGAACATTATTTTGATTCGACGTTAAACATGGCTGCCAGTGGCCATCTTTGTTTACATATTGTTATATAGTAAAAATTTGTAGCGACTACTCCTCTGAAACTACTTGACTGATGTTCATGAAACTTCACAGGAATGTTGCTCTTGATGTCTAGTTGATCCTAGCACAATTTCAGGTTGGCCGGAAATTCAAGATGGCCACCACCGCTAAACATAGATTTTTAAAAACAAGTTAGTAGCGACTACTTCTGGAAAACTGTAAGTGATATTGATATGGGACTTTTTCTGAAATGATCAGCAAGACAAGATAAGATGTTGATCCTTGTCGAATATTATTTTGATTCAACATTAAACATGGCTGCCAGTGGCCATCTTTGTTTACCTAGAGTTATATAGTAAAAATTTCAACTTGTAGTCGCCTACTCCTCTGAATCTACTTGACAGTTATTATGAAACTTCACAGGAATGCTGACCTAGCTATCAAAATCTATCAGTAGAGCTTCAAGGTCATTAACCTCTTGTTAAAAAAAAGTTTGTAGCGACTACATCTTGAAAACTGTAAGTGATATTGATATGGGACTTTTTCTAAAATGATCAGCATGACATGATGTTGATCCTTGTCGAAAATTATTTTGATTCGACATTAAACATGGGCGCCAGTGGCCATCTTTGTTTACATAGAGTTTGTATAGTAAAAATTTGTAGCGACTACTCCTCTGTAACTACTCAACGGATTTTCATGAAACTTCACAGGAATGTTGCTCTTGATGTCTAGTTGATCCTAGCACAATTTCAGGTCGGCCAGAAATTCAAGATGGCCACCACGGCTAAACATAGATTTTTAAAAACGAGTTTGTAGCGACTACTTCTTGAAAACTGTAAGTGATATGGATATGGGACTTTTTATGAAATGATCAGCATGACAAGATGTTGATCCTTGTCGAAAATTATTTTGATTCGACATTAAACATGGCTGCCAGTGGCCATCTTTGTTTACCTAGAGTTATATAGTAAAAACTTCAACTACGACTACACCTCTGAATCTACTTGACAGATTTTATGAAACTTCACAGGAATGCTGATCTAGCTATCAAAATCTATCAGTAGAGCTTCAAGGTCATTGACCTCTTGTTATTATTGTTTCCTTTGGATGCGTTTTTTGTTTTGTTTAATTTTCTAAAGTTTGTACATGTATAGAAAGATTTTGCATGTTTTACATAGACTTATATAGGGAACAACTTTTAAAAATCTTCTTCTAAAATTACAAGAGCCAGAGGTTTAATAATTTGCATTTGCTATAGGCTTATGGTCCTCTACCAAGTTTGTTCAAATGGTGACCCTTGGGTCACATTTGACCTCGCCCCAGGGGTCAAATGTTTTCCATAGACTTGTATAGGGAAATACTTCACAAATATTCTTCTGAAACTACAAGAGCCAGAGGTTTAATATTTTGCATTTACTATAAGCTAATGGTCCTCTACCAAGCTTGTTCAAATGGTGATCATGGGGTCACATGTTTAACATACTTATATAGGGATAATTTTCAAAAAATCCTCTTCTCAGAAACAGCTTGGTCACTCTTGACCAAACTTCCAAGGCGGTAGCCCTATTGTCAACCCTTTTGTGTTTTTGATGTCGTTTGCATTTATTATTACTTTTGCATTCTTGTTTGTCTGTTTGCGTGTTTGTTTCTGTGTTTTGTGGATGACTGTCCTCCTTGAATGCTACTTTCCCTGTCCGATCTTTTTATATTTCTTCACATGGATGATCCTTAGATAAATGTAATGAAAATGTGTTAAAATAAGTCAAACGTGACATCGAAGATGGCCACCATAGAAAAATCTTATAATTACTTCTTGTACACTGGAAAGCTATGGCCGTGGGTTCTAATCCCACTTGAGTGAGAGCCCCGTGATATAAGAGCCATTTTGGTTATTCTTATTAATGATTGCTAACCCCTGATCTATCAAGTTTGCTCAGTTGAAGTCCCTGTGGTCAAAGATGGCTGCAACCCCTGGGTCCAAAGTTTGTATGTAGAGATTTTGCATGTTTTTTCATAGACTTACTTAAAAACATTGTCAATCAGCATTTGCGAGAGGACAATTTTTTCATCATTGCAAAGATCCTCAGGCCAAAAAAACAACAACCTGTGTTTCCGGTGGCCCGACCGACCCTATTTTTAAGGGGCCGACCCTAAAACTTTTTATGAAAAAAAAATAAAAATGAACAATGATTTATGACAATATATCGAGGTAAACTGACATCACAGAGAAACTTTCATTTGTATCATCAACTTGTATGGGGTTTATGAGATAAATACATGTAGAATCTCACAATATCTTGCTCCAAAGAAAAAAAAGAAGAAAAAAAAAGAAAATGCCTACCTACCCTATTTTTTCAGAGCATGCAATAGGAAACACACCTATATTTTTTTTTTTAGCCTCAGGTGATCGATTTAGGGTCATCTTGGCCCTCTTGTTTACGTAGAGTTATATAGTTAATACTTTGTAGCGACTACGCCTCTGAAACTACTTGAAGGATTATCATGAAATTAACAGAAATGTTGCTCTTGATGTCTAGTTGATCCTAGCAAAATTTCAGGTCGACCGGAAATTCAAGATAGCCGCCATGACTAAAAACGGATTTTTAAAACACAAATTTGTGGCGTCTACTTCTTGAAAACTATAAGTGATATTGATAAGGGACTTTTTCTAAAATGATCAGCATGACATGATATTGGTCCATGTTAAAAAATATTTTGATTCAATATTAAACATGGTTGCCAGCGGCCAACTTTGTTTATATAGAGTTATATATAAAATCTTGTAACGACTACTCTGAAACTACTCGACAGATTTTCAATGAAACTTCACAGGAATGCTGATCTAGCTATCAGAACCTATCAGTAGAGCTTCAAGGTCACTGACCTCTTGTTTAATTGAAGAGTTTTGTGGTTTCCGCTCAATAACTTAAACAGTTATAATCCAGTTTTAATGAAACTTGTGGTTAATGTTTATTGGTCAAGTTTGATAACCAGCCACATCACACCTATCATACCAGAGTTATGGCCCTTGGATTTTTGAAAATTGAAGATTTCTATGGTTTCCGCTCAATAAAAACTAACAATTATAATCTAATCTTGTTTATGGGCATACTATCTCATCCAAGGTTGATAACCACAGAGCTTCCGTTAACGGGCGTACGGCCGTAAATTACGTCCAAAAATCGTAGTTGTATGGCGAAAATTAACATCAAAGGCGTACATTGTATTTCCAAAAATTCAAAGTATGCCGTGAATCTTTACTACGGACATCCCATAATTTGTGTAAATTACCAATTATAGCCCATCTAATCTAATTTCATTTGAGACAGCTGTGGTAACAAGTTGTGAAGCAATTAAAACTCAGTGGAGCCTGTAATTGACAGATAAAACCGTTTTTGTCCAGTTTTATCATGGGTTACACACATGGCTGGCGTAAGGAGAGTTTTAATTAGATAATTGGCCTAGCCGCGCATTTCACAAAATGAAAGAAGCAGTATATCTCGACGCCAAATTGCTTAATTCATATTCATTAACCACAAAGTTGAAACTTCTTACAACAGCTTATACTTTTTACGCTTTTTCTTTTATATTTGTGTGTCATTTTTAGCTCTACTGGCCGCTTATGGGATCGCTTTTCGTCCGTCGTCTGTCTGTCTGTGTGTCTGTCTGTCCGTCTATTAGCAATTTTATAAAATCGACATCTCCTCTGAAACCGCTTGAAGGATTTTGATGAAACTTCATCACAATGTTACTTGGGAGGGCCCCTCTCAGATTTTTATTTGTTATGGCCGCGAGTCATCCAAGATGGCCATCTTGGCTAAAACTAGGTCATATTTAAGAAATTTTCAAACGACATCTCCTCCGAAACCACTTATTCCATTATTGTGAAATACCATAAACATGTTCCTTGGGTTGGCCTCTATCAAGTTTGTGTTTTTTGTTATCGTCAAATAATCAAAATGGCCACCACGGCGACTCAAAGTATACATAGAGTTATATAGGAAAAGGCTAAAAATGACATCTTTTTTGAAACCGCTTGAAGGATTTTGATGAAACTTCATTACAATGATCTTTAGGATAGTCCCCCTCATAACTGTTTTTCGCGACTGCCAGTTATCCAAGATGGCCGCCATGGCTAAAATTTAAGGAAATTTCAAACAACGCCGCTTCCGAAACCACTTATTCCATTCTTTTGAAATACCATAAACATGTTCCTTGGGTTAGCCTCTATCAAGTTTGTGTTTTTCGTTATCGTCGAAAAATCAAAATGGCCGCCACAGCGACCCAAAGTTAACATATAGTTATATAGGAAAACGTTAAAAATGACATCTTCTCTGAAACCGCTTGAAGGATTTTGATGAAACTTAATCACAATGATCTTTGGGTTAGTCCCCCTCAGATTTGTTTTTTTGGGGCCTCCAGTCATCCATGATGGCCACCTGATGATGGCTAAACTTAGGTCAAATTTAAGAACATTTATCAAACGACATATTACCACTTATTCCATTCTAGTTAAATATCATAAACATGTTCCTGTTGTTGGCCTCTATCAAGTGTGTGTTTTTCGTTGTCGTTAAATATTCAAAATGGCCACCACGATAACCCAAAGTTTACAAAAGAGTTATATAGGAAACAGGGCTTCTAAAATTTTAAAATGCAAATCGGTCCAGGTTTTTAACTGCCGTAAGAATCGGGCTTATTTTGAAAAAATCACTAAAATCGCCGTACCCCACCCACCATGTCAGCTGCACCATGAATTTTTCCGTTCAGTCATTGATATAGAGAACTATTTAAAATGTATGTTTGTATTATATTTGTATTATTTCTAACTTACTTTATCACAATTTGTACATTTTAATGACTGACATCATGTCTTCGCTTTACTGAATGAATAATTTTCACTCAATATTAAAATTGTTGATCATTTGAAGAATTGAACCGGAAGTGTCTAATAAACCGGGTAGGTATAAAACGCGGACTAACACGCGCGGACTAGCGGATTATATACGATTTTACATAAATTTGAGTTATATCGTTTTTCATCAATTAGCTTAATTAATACCAAATGTTACGACTAACGCAAACAATTTCGGTCCGACTTAAAAAAAAAACGGTGTCAGGTTTGATCACTTTCCTTAACCCATTTCATTCGGGACACCGATCCATCAGTAACTACCCTTTCTATTCGGGACACCGATCTATCGGTATTATTTCTGTTGAAAACCCGTCTCCCATAGAAACGTGTATTAAACGTCATTACTTTCTGTGCACGGAAGTGAAACTTTACTAGCGCATGCGCATTATTTGCGAGTCATTTCCGGATCTTTTAAAATTGAAAAAGTCTTGAAAAAAAGTAGTTTTTGCTCGTTTTTTCGAAGATTTCTTTTTGATTTGAACAAAATGGCGGAGGCCCAAGAAGCACTAAGCGACGGGAGCGATATAGATGTGAGGAATTTGTCAGATTTGAATGATTCCTACGTAAAAAGTGATGATCCAGTCGAGGAAAACATCGGAGATCGTCAACAACAAAGGAATCGGTTCGAATTTCCCGACTATCAGGGATTTTTCGATGATGATTTGGACTCTGATGATTCGGATATCGTGGAATTCGAAGGTTTCCAAGGTGGATGGGTTCGGGATGACTTTCAACGTCGCCAGACACGGCCGTATACATGTGAGTGGGGTGCAACAGTTCAGCACCCAGAGGAAAGTTTTCCCCGTGATTATTTTGGTTTGATCTGGGATTATTTGGTTATTGAAACCAACCGATATGCCACCCAGGAAAGGGTGAAAAATTCCCCACCCCCGTTCGCACCAGAGTGGTCCCCTGCTGATGTTCCCTGTTGATGTTCCCTGCATGAAGGCATTCCTTGGCTTATGTTTTCTAATGGGGATCATGAGATTGCCCAGCAGAAATGACTACTGGCGGTTGAAGAAGCGTCTTTTACGGACCGCCTTCAACTCGATCATGCCACGTGACCGATACAACCTAATTTGGCGGCACATACAAACATAAAAAACATAACTTTAAAACTGTGTGAATGGATGTAAATAATCTTTATTATGGTGTATATATATAAGACAACAGCAACTTTTGGTTACAATTTTGAGTTATTTATTTGAATGAGAATCAACTTATTTGCTTCAATGAACATTCGGGTAAATCTGTCTCCGAAACCAGTTCTGAAATGGAAAAAAATATCATGTGACCAAGTTATAAAAAATTTAATAACTTTTGAAGTATTCAATGGAATTTAAAGCTGATTACACTCCTAGCAAGGGCTTGAAATTCCCTACAATCTACTCCCTGGGTTACCAGAGCAAATGTCAATATATCATACAGAAATTTTCAACTGAAATTGAGGTAGGACATATTTTCATGACCCATTTCGCATGTTTACCTATGTTGTTATTTTAATTGCATGAGTCTTTGCATGAATATTGCATGTTGACTTATACCATTGTGTCAGGAATTTCAATACCTACAAAATGATATATAGTTATGTTATGTGATTTATAAAAATGACCATGTAATCAATATTTTTCCAACATCACTGAAATGTAATCTGCTGCTGCAGCAAAACGCGTGAAAATGTTCAGATATACAGGACCTTTTATCAACTTAGGTTCTAGAATGAAATGGGTTAATATTATACTTATTGTAAAAAAAAAATCAAACAAACAATTAACACATCTCGGTATTTTAATGACGCAAACAAATTTCAGTCCCAGCTTTGGCCACTTAAAAAAACAACCCGACACAAGCAAACAGGCTAACACCTTACGACTAACGGTATATCAAAGAAATCACAGAAGGTAACACTCGCTTCAGTGAACCGACAGAACGCGTGATATACTTCCACTGATCACACATCAAAGGCGTGCTACATGGCTATAGACTCTTCCGGAAAACTCCCTACTATCGGTAATGGTTTAGTCCAAATTGACCTACTTTCGCACAGCGAGTGACAAACAATCGTGTTATGGATCAAAGAATATTGCCGCAAGGCATATTTCAAGGAGTGTATAAGGTAATTGTTGATTTTTTAACGACCGATAGATAAAATATCTGGGACCAATTTTAACAGAGATTTTGAAAAGAAAATCGGTCCGGAGAAACAGAATTCGGTCTGGGGACCGACAAACCGGCGATTTTAGAAGCCCTGATAGGAAACATGTTTCTTGGGTTGACCTCTATCATGTTTATGTTTTTGAAGAGCGTCTACAGGCCCACTTGGGCCTCTTGTTCAATGTATTTATCAAAGTAACAAAGAGAAACGAAGTATTGATAGACAGACAACATGTAGTAATCTCTAACCGAGGGGGAAAGAACTCTTTGCGAATGGAGTCTGAGCAAGGAAGTGAAAATATCACTGGCAAAAACAATCGATTGCTTTGATAATAAGGAAACTGATACATTTACTCCTACACTTGACAGTTTTACTTACTACTTTTCATTAATGTATGCCGATTTAAAGGCTTTCCTGGACGGATGAATTGAAATCTGTTTGCAAAATGTAATTCACTGTATAAAACCTGTGGGTGGGGTATGACACGCAAAGGCAATTTTTGTCTCGCCTTTTCATGGTGTTGCTTTTCCGGCGGCGGCGGCGGCGGCGGCGGCGGCAACATTCAAGTTTTGCGTTTAGGTCATTTTCTCACAAACTGTATGCACTAGACCTTTCAAATTTGGTTATAGTTGTATCTTGGGTGGTACATCGCAACTTGACAAAGCAAATGTGGAAGTGACCTTGACCCTCCAAGCAAAGGGCAAATAACTAAATAATTTTTATGTTCAACTTTTGCGTTTAGCTCACTTTTTCACAAACTGGATGCACTAGACCTTTAAAACTTTGCTTATAGTTGTATCTTGAGTGGTACATCGCAATGTGACAAAGCAAATGTGGAAATGACCTTGACCCTCCAAGCAAAGGGCAGATAACCTTATAATTTTTCCCTTCAGCGTTTAGGTCACTTTTTCACAAATTGTATGCACTAAGACCTTTTAAACTTTGCTTAAAGTTGTATCTTGAGTGGGACATTGCAACGTAACAAAGCAAATGTGGATGTGACCTTCACCATCCAAGCAAAGGGCAGATAACTTTAATTGTTACATTTACATCACTTTCTCATGAACTATAATTATTCACTAGATGTTTTTAACCTAATTTATAGCTTAATCTTTGGAAGAAAACATATTCTATTTTGACATAGTTGTGTCTTGGGTAGTGCATCTTTTTGGATGCATGGATTTCATCTATGACCTTGACCTACTTTTTGGCGCTGATGCTTTTTAGCTCTACTGCCCAAGGGCCTTCATTTTTCATCCGATCTTTACCAAACTTTAACAGATTGTTAATAACTGAAAGCTGGGACAAGTTCGAAAACTAGCCAGATTGGACTAGAACAGCAGAGTTATGGCCCTTGATTTAGTTAATGTTTACCAGATGTTTGCCTTTTTTTTATTATTATTATTATTTTTTTTTTTTTTTAATATACCGGTATATATGTGTTTTTTTTTAGATTTTGTTATTTTTTTTAAATTAATTTATTTTTTTAATTTTTAGCTCTACTGGCCAGGGGCCAGCAGAGCTTATGGGATGGTGTGTTGTCTGTCGTCCGTCGTCTGTTGTCTGTCTGTTTGTCGTCTGTCTGTTGTCCGTTAACTTTTCTTCAAACGACTTCTCCTCAGAAACCGCTTGGCTAATTTTGACCAAACTTCACATGGATGATCCTTAGATGAATGCTTTTTAGATTTCTTAAAATTAGGTCAGCGCTACATCCAAGATGGCTGCCATTACCATATATGGTCGAAACCTTAAAAAATCTTCTCCAGAACCGCTGGACAGATTTCAACAGTTTTTCTTTTAAAATGATCGCCTAGACTATTAAGTTTGTTCAAATAAAGTCCCCGGGGTCAAAAATGGCCGTGCCCCGGGGGTCCAAAGTTTGTATATTGAGGTTTTGCATGTTTTTCATATAGACATATAGGAAAAAACTTTAAAAAATCTTCTTCTCTGAAACCACAAGGCACAGAGCTCTCATGTATTACATGTAGCATCAGCTTATGGTCCTCTACTAAGTTTGTTCAAATGGTGACCCTGGGATCAAATTTGTCACCGCCCCGGGGATCACAGTTTTACATAGACATATATAGGATTTTTTAAAAAAAAATCTTCTTCTTGGAAACTACAACAGCCAGTGGGTTGATATTTTGCATTTACTATAAGCTTATGGTCCTTTACCAAGTTTGTTCAAATGGTGACCCTCGGGTCACATTTGGCCCCGCCCCAAGGGCACATGTTTTACATAGACATGTATAGGAAAAAACTTAACAAATCTTCTTCTCTGAAACTGCAAGAGCCAGAGGTTTAATATTTTGCATTTGCTATAAGCTTGTGGTCCTCTACCAAGTTTGTTCAAATGGTGACCCAGGGGATTTGGCCCCACCCCGGGGGTCACAGTTTTACATAGGCTTGTATTGGGGAAAACTGAAAAAAATCTTCTTCTCTGAAACCACAAGGCACAGAGCTCTCATGTATTACATGTATAATCAGCTTATGGTCCTCTACTAAGTTTGTTCAAATGGTGACCCTGGGGTCAAATTTGTCCCCGCCCCGAGAATCATAGTTTTACATAGACTTATATAGGATTTTTTTTAAAAATATCTTCTTCTCGGAAACTACAAGAGCCAGAGGTTTGATATTTTACATTTATTATAAGCTTATGGTCCTTTACCAAGTTTGTTCAAATGGTGACCCTGGGGTCACATTTGGCCCCGCCCCAAGGGTTACATGTTTTACATAGACATGTATAGGGTAAAACTTAAAAAATCTTCTTCTCTGAAACAGCACGAGCCAGAGGTTTAATATTTTGCATTTGCTATAAGCTTGTGGTCCTCTACCAAGTTTGTTCAAATGGTGACCCAGGGGTCACATTTGGCCCCACCCCGGGGGTCACAGTTTTACATAGGCTTGTATAGGGAAAAACTGAAAAAAATCTTCTTCTCTGGAACCACATGGCACAGAGCTCTCATTTATTACATGTAGCATCAGCTTATGGTCCTCTACTAAGTTTGTTCAAATGGTGACCCTGGGGTCAAATTTGGCCCCGCCCCAATGGTCACATGTTTTACATAGACATGTATAGGGAAAAACTTAAAAACTTAAAAAATCTTCTTTTCTGAAACTGCAAGAGCCAGAGGTTTAATATTTTGCTGTTGCTATAAGCTTATGGTCCTTTACCAATTTTATTCAAATGGTGACCCTGGGGTCACATCTGTTTTGTCAATGAAAGCTCGGTCAAGTTCGAAAACCAGCCAGATCGGACCAGTAACAGCGGAGTTATGACCCTTGATTTTTGTTAAAAATGCTAATATTTGCCTCGTCATATGATAGGGCCTTCATTGTGCCAAACTTTACCAGATTTTCTGACTTCCTTTTTAGCTCTACTGATCAGAGATCAGCAGAGCTTATGCCGTGGTGCGGAGTCCGTCGTCCGTCCGTCCGTCTGTCCGTCTGTCCGTCTGTCTGTCCGTAAACTTTTATTTGTAGCGACTTCACAGCTGAAACTACTGGATGGATATTCATGAAACTTTACAGAAATGTTGCCCATAAAGTCTAGTTGATCCTAGCAAAAATTCATGTTGATGTGAAATCCAAGATGGCCGCCAAAGCTAAAAATAGAGTTTTAAAATACAAGTTTGTAGCGACTTCTTCTTGAAAACTATAAGTGATATTGATATGGGACTTTTTCTAAAATGATCAGCATGACATGATGTTGATCCTAGTCAAAAATCATTTTGATTCAACGTTAAACATGGCTGCCAGCGGCCATCTTTGTTTACATAGAGTTATATAGTAAAAACTTGTAGCGACTTCACAGCTGAAACTACTGGATGGATATTCATGAAACTTTACAGAAATGTTGCCCATAAAGTCTAGTTGATCCTAGCAAAAATTCATGTTGATGTGAAATCCAAGATGGCCGCCAAAGCTAAAAATAGAGTTTTAAAATACAAGTTTGTAGCGACTTCTTCTTGAAAACTATAAGTGATATTGATATGGGACTTTTTCTAAAATGATCAGCATGACATGATGTTGATCCTAGTCAAAAATCGTTTTGATTCAACGTTAAACATGGCTGCCAGCGGCCATCTTTGTTTACATAGAGTTATATAGTAAAAACTTGTAGCGACTTCACAGCTGAAACTACTGGATGGATCTTCATGAAACTTTACAGAAATGTTGCCCATAAAGTCTAGTTGATCCTAGCAAAAATTCATGTTGATGTGAAATCCAAGATGGCCGCCAAAGCTAAAAATAGAGTTTTAAAATACAAGTTTGTAGCGACTTCTTCTTGAAAACTATAAGTGATATTGATATGGGACTTTTTCTAAAATGATCAGCATGACATGATGTTGATCCTAGTCAAAAATGGTTTTGATTCAACGTTAAACATGGCTGCCAGCGGCCATCTTTGTTTACATAGAGTTATATAGTAAAAACTTGTAGCGACTACTTCTCTGAAACTACTTGGCGGATTGTCATGAAACTTTACAGGAATGTTGCTCTTGATGTCTGATTGATCCTAGAAAAATTTCAGGTCGGCCGGAAATTCAAGATGGCCGTCACAGCTAAAAATAGATTTTTAAAAAATAAGTTTGTAGCGACTACTTCTTGAAAACTATAAGTGATATTGATATGGGACTTTTTCTAAAATGATCAGCATTACATGATGTTGATCCTAGTCAAAAATCGTTTTGATTCAACGTTAAACATGACTGCCAGCGGCCATCTTTGTTTACATAGAGTTATATAGTAAAAAAACTTGTAGCGACTACTCCTCTGAAACTACTTGGCGGATTGTCATGAAACTTTA
Organism: Cyrtodaria siliqua; assembly: GCA_037043455.1. Lineage (NCBI taxonomy): Eukaryota > Metazoa > Mollusca > Bivalvia > Adapedonta > Hiatellidae > Cyrtodaria > Cyrtodaria siliqua. The sequence goes on from JAWPHD010001226.1 coordinate 227,468, forward strand.
CAGGAATGTTGCTCTTGATGTCTAATTGATCCTATCAAAATTTCAGGTCGGCCGGAAATTCAAGATGGCCGTCACAGCTAAAAATAGATTTTTAAAAAATAAGTTTGTAGCGACTACTTCTTGAAAACTATAAGTGATATTGATATGGGACTTTTTCTAAAATGATCAGCATGACATGATGTAGATCCTTGTGGAAAATTATTTTGATTCGACGTTAAACATGGCTGCCAGTGGCCATCTTTGGTTACATAGAGTTATATAGTAAAAACTTGTAGCGACTACTCCTCTGAAACTACTTGACGGATGTTCATGAAACTTCACAGGAATGTTGCTCTTGATGTCTAGTTGATCCTAGAAAAATTTCAGGTCGGCCGGAAATTCAAGATGGCCACCACAGCTAAAAATAGATTTAAAATAAATAAGTTTGTAGCGACTACTTCTTCAAAACAATAAGAGATATTGATATGGGACTTTTTCTAAAATGATCAGTATGACATGATGTTGGTCCTTGTCGAAAATCGTTTTGATTTGACCTTAAACATGGCTGCTTTGTTTACATAGAGTTATATAATGAAAACTTGTAGCGACTACTTCTTTGAAACTACCTGACGGATTTTCATGAAACTTCACAGGAATGTTGCTCTTAATGTCTTATTGATCTTAGCAAAATTTCAGGTCGGCCAGAAATTCAAGATGGCCGCAACGGTTAAAAATAGATTTTCAAAAAACAAGTCTGTAGCGACTACTTCCTGAAATCAAAATCAATCAGTAGAGCTTCAAGGTCATTGACCTCTTGTTTGATTTTATTTTTTAAATTTTTTATTGATTTTTTTTTTAATTTTTAGCTCTACTGATCAGAGATCAGCAGAGCTTATGCCGTGGTGCGGCGTCCGTCGTCCGTCTGTCCGTCTGTCCATAAACTTTTATTTGTAGCGACAACTCCTCTGAAACTACTGGATGGATATTCATGAAACTTTACAGAAATGTTGCCCATAAAGTCTAGTTGATCCTAGCGAAATTCATGTTGATGTGAAATCAAAGGTGGCCGCCAAAGCTAAAAATAGAGTTTTAAAATACAAGTTTGTAGCGACTACTTCTTGAGAACTATAAGGGATATTGATATGGAACTTTTTCTAAAATGATCAGCATGACATGATGTTGATCCTTGTCAAAAATCGTTTTGATTCAACGTTAAACATGGCTGCCAGCGGCCATCTTTGTTTACATAGAGTTATATAGTAAAAACTTGTAGCGACTACTCCTCTGAAACTACTTGACGGATTGTCATGAAACTTTACAGGAATGTTGCTTTTGATGTCTAATTGATCCTAGCAAAATTTCAGATCTGCCAGAAATTCAAGATGGCCGTCACAGCTAAAAATAGATTTTTAAAAAATAAGTTTGTAGCGGCTACTTCTTGAAAACTATAAGTGATATTGATATGTGACTTTTTCTAAAATGATCAGCATGACATGATGTTGATCCTTGTGGAAAATTATTTTGATTCGACGTTAAACATGGCTGCCAGTGGCCATATTTGGTTACATAGAGTTATATAGTAAAAACTTGTAGCGACTACTCCTCTGAAACTACTTGACGGATGTTCATGAAACTTCACAGGAATGTTGCTCTTGATGTCTAATTGATCCTAGAATTTTTTTAGGTCGGCCGGAAATTCAAGATGGCCGCCACAGCTAAAAACAGATTTAAAATAAATAAGTTTGTAGCGACTACTTCTTCAAAACTATAAGAGATATTGATATGGGACTTTTTCTAAAATGATCAGTATGACATGATGTTGGTCCTTGTCGAAAATTGTTTTGATTTGACGTTAAACATGGCTACCAGCGGCCATCTTTGTTTACATAGAGTTATATGATGAAAACTTGTAGCGACTACTCCTCTGAAACTACTTGACGGATTTTCATGAGATCAGCAGAGCTTATGCCGTGGTGCGGCGTCCACTTTTTTTTGTAGCGACTTCTCCTCTGAAACTACTGAATGGATTTTCATGAAACTTTACAGAAATGTTGCCCATGAAGTCTAGTTGATCCTAGCAAAAATTCATGTTGATGTGAAATCCAAGATGGCCGCCAGATCTAAAAATAGGTTTTTAAAAAACAAGTTTGTAGCGACTTCTTCATGAAAACTATAAGTGATATTGATATGGGACTTTTTCTAAAATGATCAGCATGACATGATGTTGGTCCTTGTCGAAAATCGTTTTGATTCGACGTTAAACATGGCTGCCAGCGGCCATCTTTGTTTACATAGAGTTATATAATGAAAACTTGTAGCAACTATTCCTCTGAAACTACTTGACGAATTTTCATGAAACTTAACAGGAATGTTGCTCTTGATGTTTAATTGATCCTAGCAAAATTTCTGGTCGGCCGGAAATTCAAGATGGCCGCCACGACTAAAAATAAATTTTCAAAATACAAGTTTGTAGCGACTACTTCTTGAAAACTATAAGTGATATTGATATGGGACTTTTTCTAAAATGATCAGCATGACATGATGTTGGTCCTTGTCAAAAATCGTTTTGATTCAACGTTAAACATGGCTGCCAGAGGCCATCTTTGTTTACATACAGTTATATAGTAAAAACTTGTAGCGACTACTCCTTTGAAACTACTTGACAGATGTTCATGAAACTTTACAGGAATATTGCTCTTAATGTCTTATTGATCCTAGCAAAATTTCAGATCGGCCAGAAATTCAAGATGGCCGCCACAGCTAAAAATAGATTTTTAAAAAAGTTTGTAGCGACTACGTCTTGAAAACTATAAGTGATATTGATATGGGACTTTTTGTAAAATGATCAGCATGACATGATGGTTATAAGAGTCAAACATTATTTTGATTCGACGTTAAACATGGCTGCCAGTGGCCATCTTTGTTTACATAGAGTTATATAATGAAAACTTTACTACTCCTCTGAAACTACTTGACGGATTTTCATGAAACTTTACAGGAATGTTGCTCTTGATGTCTAATTGATCCTAGCAAAATTTCAGGTCGCCCGGAAATTCAAGATGGCTGCCATGGCTAAAAATAGATTTTCAAAATACAAGTTTGTAGCGACTACTACTTGAAAACTATAAGTGATATTGATATGGGACTTTTTGTAAAATGATCAGCATGACATGATGGTTATCAGAGTCAAACATTATTTTGATTCGACGTTAAACATGGCTGTCAGCGGCCATCTTTGTTTACATAGAGTTATATAATGAAAACTTGTAGCGACTATTCCTGTGAAACTACTTGACGGATTTTTATGAAACTTCACAGGAATGTTGCTCTTGATGTCTAATTGATCCTAGCAAAATTTCAGGTCGGCCGGAAATTCAAGATGGCCGCCACGGCTAAAAATAATTTTTCAAAAAACAAGTCTGTAGCGACTACTTCCTGAAATCAAAATCAATCAGTAGAGCTTCAAGGTCATTGACCTCTTGTTTATTTATTTTTTAGCTCTACTGATCAGAGATCAGCAGAGCTAATGCCGTGGTGCGGCGTCCGTCGTCCGTCCGTCTGTCCGTCCGTCCGTCCGTCCGTTAACTTTTATTTGTAGCGACTACTCCTCTGAAACTACTGGATGGATATTCATAAAACTTTGCAGAAATGTTGCCCATGAAGTCTAGTTGATCCTAGCAAAAATTCATGTTGATGTGAAATCCAAGATGGCCGCCAAAGCTAAAAATAGATTTTTTAAATTCAAGTTTGTAGCGACTACTTCTTGAAAACTATAAGTGATATTGATATGGGACTTTTTCTAAAATGATCAGCATGACATGATGTTGGTCCTTGTCGAAAATCGTTTTGATTTGACGTTAAACATGGCTGCCAGCGGCCATCTTTGTTTACATAGAGTTATATAATGAAAACTTGTAGCGACTACTCCTCTGAAACTACTTGACGGATTTTCATGAAACTTCACAGGAATGTTGCTCTTGATGTCTTAATGATCCTAGCAAAATTTCAGGTCGGCCGGAAATTCAAGATGGCCGCCACAGCTAAAAATAAATTTTCAAAATACAAGTTTGTAGCGCCTACTTCTTGAAAAAAGTGATATTGATATGGGACTTTTTCTAAAATGATCAGCATTACATGATGTTGGTCCTTATCAAAAATCGTTTTGATTCGACGTTAAACGTGGCTGCCAGCGGCCATCTTTGTTTACATAGAGTTATATAGTAAAAACTTGTAGCGACTACTCCTCTGAAACTACTTGGCGGATTTTCATGAAACTTTACAGGAATGTTGCTCTTAATGTCTTATTGATCCTAGCAAAATTACAGATCGGCCAGAAATTCAAGATGGCTGCCACAGTTAAAAATAGATTTTTAAAAAATAAGTTTGTAGCGACTACTTCTTGAAAACTATAAGTGATATTGATATGGGACTTTTTCTAAAATAATCAGCATGACATGATGGTTATCCGAGTCGAACATTATTTTGATTCGACATTAAACATGGCTGCCAGTGGCCATCTTTGTTTACATAGAGTTATATAATGAAAACTTGTAGCGACTACTCCTCTGAAACTACTTGACGGATTTTCATGAAACTTCACAGAAATGTTGCTCTTGATGTCTAATTGATCCTAGCAAAATTTCAGGTCGGCCGGAAATTCAAGATGGCCACCATGGCTAAAAATAGATTTTCAAAATACAAGTTTGTAGCGACTACTTCTTGAAAACTATAAGTGATATTGATATGGGACTTTTTCAAAAATTATCAGCATGACATGATGGTTATCCAAGTCGAACATTATTTTGATTCGATGTTAAACATGGCTGCCAATGGCCATCTTTGTTTACATAGAGTTATATAATGATAACTTGTAGCGACTACTCCTCTGAAAATACTTGACGGATTTTCATGAAACTTCACACGAATGTTGCTCTTGATGTCTAATTGATCCTTGCAAAATTTCAGGTCGGCCGGAAATTCAAGATGGCCGCCATGGCTAAAAAATAGATTTTCAAAATGCAAGTTTGTAGCGACTACTTCTTGAAAACTATAAGTGATATTGATATGGGACTTTTTCTAAAATGATCAGCATGACATGATGGTTATTCAAGTCGAACATTATTTTGATTCGACGTTAAACATGGCTGCCAGTGGCCATGTATGTTTACATAAGAGTTATATAATGATAACTTGTAGCGACTACTCCTCTGAAACTACTTGACGGATTTTCATGAAACTTCACAGGAATGTTGCTCTTGATGCCTAGCAAAATTTCAGGTCGGCCGGAAATTCAAGATGGCCGCCACGGCTAAAAATAGATTTTTAGCTCTACTGATCAGAGATCAGCAGAGCTTATGCCGTGGTGCGGCGTCCGTCGTCCGTCTGTCCGTCTGTCCGTCTGTCCGTCCGTCTGTCCGTTAACTTTTATTTGTAGCGACTACTCCTCTGAAACTACTGGATGGATATTCATAAAACTTTACAGAAATGTTGCCCATGAAGTCTAGTTGATCCTAGCAAAAATTCATGTTGATGTGAAATCCAAGATGGCCACCAAAGCTAAAAAGAGATTTTTTAAATTCAAGTTTGTAGCGACTACTTCTTGAAAACTATAAGTGATATTGATATGGGACTTTTTCTAAAATGATCAGCATGACATGATGTTGATCCTTGTCGAAATTTATTTCGATGCGACTTTAAACATGGCCGCTAGCAGCCATCTTTGTTTACATAGATTTATATAGTAAAAACTTGTAGCGACTACTCCTCTGAAACTACTGGATGGATATTCATGAAACTTTACAGAAATGTTGCCCATGAAGTCTAGTTGATCCTAGCAAAAATTCATGTTGATGCACAATCCAAGATGGCCGCCAAAGCTAAAAATAGATTTTTAAAATACAAGTTTGTAGCGACTACTCCTTGAAAACTATAAGTGATATTGATATGGGACTTTTTCTAAAATGATCAGCATGACATGATGTTGGTCCTTTGTCAAAAATCGTTTTGATTCGACGTTAAACATGGCTGCCAGTGGCCATCTTTGTTTACATAGAGTTATATAGTAAAAACTTGTAGCGACTACTCCTCTGAAACTACTTGACGGATGTCCATGAAACTTCACAGGAATGTTGCTCTTGATGTCTAGTTGATCCTAGAAAAATTTCAGGCTGGCCGGAAATTCAAGATGGCCGCCACGGCTAAAAATAGATTTAAAATAAATAAATTTGTAGCGACTACTTCTTGAAAACTGTAAGTGATATTGATAAGGGACGTTTTCTAAAATGATCAGCATGACATGATGTTGATCCTTGTCGAAATTTATTTCGATGTGACTTTAAACATGGCCGCTAGCGGCCATCTTTGTTTACATAGATTTATATAGTAAAAACTTGTAGCGACTACCCCTCTGAAACTACTGGATGGATATTCATGAAACTTTACAGAAATGTTGCCCATGAAGTCTAGTTGATCCTAGCAAAAATTCATGTTGATGCAAAATCCAAGATGGCCGCCAAAGCTAAAAATAGATTTTTAAGATACAAGTTTGTAGCGACTACTCCTTGAAAACTATAAGTGATATTGATATGGGACTTTTTCTAAAATGATCAGCATGACATGATGTTGGTCCTTGTCAAAAATCGTTTTGATCCGACGTTAAACATGGCTGCCAGTGGCCATCTTTGTTTACATAGAGTTATATAGTAAAAACTTGTAGCGACTACTCCTCTGAAACTACTTGACGGATGTCCATGAAACTTCACAGGAATGTTGCTCTTGATGTCTAGTTGATCCTAGAAAAATTTCAGGCTGGCCGGAAATTCAAGATGGCCGCCACGGCTAAAAATAGATTTAAAATAAATAAATTTGTAGCGACTACTTCTTGAAAACTGTAAGTGATATTGATATGGGACATTTTCTAAAATGATCAGCATGACATGATGTTGATCCTTGTCGAAATTTATTTCGATGCGAATTTAAACATGGCCGCTAGCGGCCATCTTTGTTGACATAGATTTATATAGTAAAAACTTGTAGCGACTACCCCTCTGAAACTACTGGATGGATATTCATGAAACTTTACAGAAATGTTGCCCATGAAGTCTAGTTGATCCTAGCAAATATTCATGTTGATGCAAAATCCAAGATGGCCGCCAAAGCTAAAAATAGATTTTTAAAATACAAGTTTGTAGCGACTACTCCTTGAAAACTATAAGTGATATTGATATGGGACTTTTTCTAAAATGATCAGCATGACATGATGTTGGTCCTTGTCAAAAATCGTTTTGATTCGACGTTAAACATGGCTGCCAGTGGCTATCTTTGTTTACATAGAGTTATATAGTAAACACTTGTAGCGACTACTCCTCTGAAACTACTTGGCGGATTTTCATGAAACTTTACAGGAATGTTGCTCTTGATGTCCAATTGATCGTAGCAAAATTTCAGGTCGGCCAAAAATTTAAGATGGCCGCCACAGCAAAAAATAGATTTTTAAAAAATAAGTTTGTAGCGACTACTTCTTGAAAACTATAAGTGATATTGATATGGGACTTTTTCTAAAATGATCAGCATGACATTATGTTGATCCTAGTCAAACATTATTTTGATTCGACGTTAAACATGGCTGCCAGTGGCCATCTTTGTTTACATAAGAGTTTGTATAGTAAAAATGTGTAGTGACTACTCCTCTGAAACCACTAGACGGATTTTCATGAAACTTCACAGGAATGTTGCTCTTGATGTCTAGTTGATCCTAGCACAATTTCAGGTCGGCTGGAAATTCAAGATGGCCACCACAGCTAAACATAGATTTTTAAAAACAAGTTTGTAGCGACTACTTCTTGAACACTGTAAGTGATATTGATATGGGACTTTTTCTGAAATGATCAGCATGACAAGATGTTGATCCTTGTCAAAAATTATTTTGATTCGACATTAAACATGGCTGCCAGTGGCCATCTTTGTTTACCTAGAGTTATATAGTAAAAACTTCAACTTGTAGCGACTACTCCTCTGAAACTACTTGACAGTTTTTATGAAACTTCACTTCACCTAGCTATCAAAATCTATCAGTAGAGCTTCAAGGTCATTGACCTCTTGTTAAAAAATAAGTTTGTAGCGACTACTTCTTGAAAACTATAAGAGATATTGATATGGGACTTTTTCTAAAATGATCAGCATGACATGATGGTTATCCGAGTTGAACATTATTTTGATTCGACGTTAAACATGGCTGCCAGTGGCCATCTTTGTTTACATAGAGTTATATATTGAAAACTTGTAGCGACTACTCCTCTGAAACTACTTGACGGATTTTCATGAAACTTCACAGGAATGTTGCTCTTGATGTCTTATTGATCCTAGCAAAATTTCAGGTCGGCCGGAAATTCAAGATGGCCGCCACTGCTAAAAATAGATTTTCAAAAAACAAGTTTGAAGCGACTTCTTCCTGAAAACAAAATCAATCAGTAGAGCTTCAAGGTCATTGACCTCTTGTTTTTATAATGTTTTTAAAAAGTACTGATGGGAATTTTTAGCAAGTAGAGCTTGCACAGGCCCTCATGGGCCTCTTGTTTTTAATACGAAGGCATTAGACAATAAACCTGAGAAGGAGTCAAATATCATCTCAGCAACAAACGGCAAACTCCATTGTTTTTAGTTACTAAAATGTTTACAAACTTTCATTTAAACATCATTGACCTTTTTATTTTTAAGTCCAGCCCCCGTTAGGTGAGACATGTGAATCCACGGATTTCTTGTTTTATATAATGATATCATCAAATATTTTCTTTTATAAACATATCTATGATTATAAATATCCTTTTTTTAACACTTTAGATCCCCCTTCCTCACCCCCTCCACCCCCAACACCACGCGGAATCATTGACTCGACTGAGTATGAATGCCATGCCCAAACACTGGAACCTCCTAAATTTTTGCCATGAACTTCCAAATTTGATATGCAGGAAGTTCAAACTTCCTAAATTTGAACCTTAGTGGAAGCCCTGTAACCAGACAGATCGCACCTATCATACTGGAGATATAGCCCTTTGATTATTTGAAGAAGGAAAAAGATGATTTTTGCCAATGTTTTTACTACATATCAACTGAGTTTTACATTGGTGGTTTCTGTCAGCGGTTTACATTGGTGGTTTCTCTGAATTTGCTTTTTTATCTTTATATCAGGTGCCGGTGAATCCAGTGGCAAGCTCGGGCTACAACACATTGGAAAGGATGTCACTTTCTTTGTTAGACTATGGCCAAGATCACAGGGGATCACCGTCATCCTATCGATCTGGTACACCAAATGTAAACAGCAGCTCAGATTCTGACAGTGATAAGGGCAAAGAAGAAACCCGAATGTGGAGACAGAAAAGGGAGAAATATTTTAGGTAAGGCTGTCACTGGTATTACAGTCAAACAGTCGAGTTCGAAAACTTGCCAGTTTGGACCAGTAACTCTGGAGTTCTGGCCCTTGATTTAGTTAAAATTGCTATATTTTGCCTCAACACGATAGGGCCTTCATTTTATGCGAATGCGAGTTGTCCGTCTTCCGTCCGTTAGCTTTTGTATTGTTTACGCGATAGGGACTTCATTATTAATCGGATCTTTACGAAATGTTGCCAGTGTCTTTATATCAATGAAAGCTCAGATGAGTTAAAAAACCAGCCAGATCGGATTAGTAGCACCACCAGAGTTATGGCCCTTGTTTTGTTGAAAAATGCCATATTAAGCCTTTTTTACACTCTAGCGCCTTCATTTTGTATTTGATCTTTACGAAACTTTGCCAGTGTATTTATATCAATGTAAGCACGGATGGGTTCGCAAACCAGCCAAATCGGATTAGTAGCACTAGAGTTATGGCCCTTGTTTTGCTGAAAAATGCCATATTAAGCCTTGTTTACACTCTAGCACCTTCATTTTGTACTTGATCTTTACGAAACTTTGCCAGTATATTTATATCAATAAAAGCTCGGATGAGTTCGAAAACCAGCCAGATCGGACTAGTAACACGGAGAGTTATGGCCCTTGAATTCTTGAAAAATGTGAACTTTTTGATGTCAACTCTCGTTAGCACATTCATTTTTCATCCAATCTTTACCGCACTTTACCAGATTGTTAATATCAATGAAAGCTTGGACGAGTTCAAAAACCAGCCAGATCGGACCTGTAAAACCAAGCTATTGTCTTTGATTTTCTGAAATTTGGCCTCTCGGGGTTGCAGATTATAATTTAGATTACTTCCGGTTTTGAATTTGCTTCTGTATTTCAAACTAAAACGATTAATTATGAATAAAGACAGCAATTTAAAACATTTATAACATTTAAATAAACTCCTACCAGTTTTTTTCGAAAACGACACTTTGCATTTTCAAGTTGTTGTTAGCTCTACTGATCAGAGATCAGCAGAGCTTATGCTGTGGTGCGGTGTCCGTGTCTGTCTGTCTGTCTGTCCGTAAACTTTTTTTTTGTAGCGACTACTCCTCTGAAACTACTGAATGGATTTTCATGAAACTTTACAGAAATGTTGCCCATGAAGTCTAGTTGATCCTAGCAAAAATTCATGTTGATGTGAAATCCAAGATGGTCGCCAAATCTGAAAATAGGTTTTTAAAAAAGTTTGTAGCGACTACTTCTTGAAAACTCTAAGTGATATTGATATGGGACTTTTTCTAAAATGATCAGCATGCCAGCGGCCATCTTTGTTTACATAGAGTTATATAATGAAAACTTGTAGGGACTACTCCTCTGAAACTACTTGACGGATTTTTTATGAAACTTCACAGGAATGTTGCTCTTGATGTCTAATTGATCCTAGCAAAATTTCAGGTCGGCCGGAAATTCAAGATGGCCGCCACGGCTAAAAATAAATTTTCAAAATACAAATTTGTAGCGACTACTTCTTGAAAACTATAAGTGATATTGATATGGGACTTTTTCTAAAATGATCAGCATGACATGATGTTGGTCCTTGTCAAAAATCGTTTTGATTCGACGTTAAACATGGCTGCCAGCGGCTATCTTTGTTTACATAGAGTTATATAATGAAAACTTGTAGCGACTACGTCTTTGAAACTACTTGGCGGATTTTCATGAAACTTTACAGGAATGTTGCTCTTAATGTCTAATTGATCCTAGCAAAATTTCAGTTCGGCCAGAAATTCAAGATGGCCACCACAGCTGAAAATAGATTTTTAAAAAATAAGTTTGTAGCGACTACTTCTTGAAAACTATAAGTGATATTGATATGGGACTTTTTCTAAAATGATCAGCATGACATGATGGTTATCGGAGTCGAACATTATTTTGATTCGACGTTAAACATGGCTGCCAGTGGCCATCTTTGTTTACATAGAGTTATATAATGAAAATTTGTAGCGACTACTCCTCTGAAACTACTTGACGGATTTTCATGAAACTTCACAGGAATGTTGCTCTTGATGTCTAATTGATCCTAGCAAAATTTCAGGTCGGTCGGAAATTCAAGAATAATTAAATAAATTTTCAGAAAACAAGTTTGTAGCGACTACTTCCTGAAATCGAAATCAATCAGTAGGGCCTAAATTAAAATATTGTTTGTTTGCAGTTTGCGACCGACCCACGGCAAATCCGCCGACCCAAACAATTTTTTTAAGTATTTTTTTTTTTTAATTTTTTTTTTTTCAAGTTTTTTTGTTCCTTTTTTCTTGCATGTTCTGTCAATATTTAACTAAACCCTTTTTTAAAAAAAAAATCTATGGATAATACTAGTGAAGCACACGATATTTGCATGGCGTCGATGGGCATGCGTTAATAATAAAAATGTTTTAAAAAAATAAATATATATCCCTACCTACCGACCCATCCCTAAAAGCCATGGGTCGGAAACTGCAAACAAACAATTTTTTAATGGTGGCCTAGAGCTTCAAGGTCATTAACCTCTTGTTTTGTTTTAATTTTTAGCTCTACTGATCAGAGATCAGCAGAGCTTATGCCGTGGTGCGGCGTCCCATCGTCCGTCTGTCTGTCCGTCCGCCTGTCTGTCTGTCCGTCCGTAAACTTTTATTTGTAGCGACTACTTCTCTGAAACTACTGGATGGATATTCATGAAACTTCACAAAAATGTTGCCCATGAAGTCTAGTTGATCCTAGCAAAAATTCATGTTGATGTGAAGTCCAAGATGGCCGCCAAATCTAAAAATAGGTTTTTAAAAAAACAAGTTTGTAGCGACTACTTCTTGAAAACTCAGCATGACTTGATGTTGTTCCTTGTCGAAAATCCTTTTGATTCGACGTTAAACATGGCTGCCCGGCCATCTTTGTTTACATAGAGTTATATAATGAAAACTTGTAGCGACTACTCCTCTGAAACTACTTGACGGATTTTCATGAAACTTCACAGGAATGTTGCTCTTGATGTCTAATTGATCCTAGCAAAATTTCAGGTCGGCCGGAATTTCAAGATGGCCGAAAGGCTAAAAATAGATTTTTAAAAAATAAGTTTATAGCGACTACTTCTTGAAAACTATAAGTGATATTGATATGGGACTTTTTCTAAAATGATCAGCATGACATGATGTTGATCCTAGTCAAAAATCGTTTTGATTCAACGTTAAACATGGCTGCCAGCGGCCATCTTTGTTTACATAGAGTTATATAGTAAAAACTTGTAGCGACTACTCCTCTGAAACTACTTGGCGGATTGTCATGAAACTTTACAGGAATGTTGCTCTTGATGTCTAATTGATCCTATCAAAATTTCAGGTCGGCCGGAAATTCAAGATGGCCGTCACAGCTAAAAATAGATTTTTAAAAAATAAGTTTGTAGCGACTACTTCTTGAAAACTATAAGTGATATTGATATAGGACTTTTTCTAAAATGATCAGCATGACATGATGTAGATCCTTGTGGAAAATTATTTTGATTCGACGTTAAACATGGCTGCCAGTGGCCATCTTTGGTTACATAGAGTTATATAGTAAAAACTTGTAGCGACTACTCCTCTGAAACTACTTGACGGATGTTCTTGAAACTTCACAGGAATGTTGCTCTTGATGTCTAGTTGATCCTAGAAAAATTTCAAGATGGCCGCCACAGCTAAAAATAGATTTAAAATAAATAAGTTTGTAGCGACTACTTCTTCAAAACAATAAGAGATATTGATATGGGACTTTTTCTAAAATGATCAGTATGACATGATGTTGGTCCTTGTCGAAAATCGTTTTGATTTGACCTTAAACATGGCTGCTTTGTTTACATAGAGTTATATAATGAAAACTTGTAGCGACTACTTCTTTGAAACTACCTGACGGATTTTCATGAAACTTCACAGGAATGTTGCTCTTAATGTCTTATTGATCTTAGCAAAATTTCAGGTCGGCCGGAAATTCAAGATGGCCGCCACGGTTAAAAATAGATTTTCAAAAAACAAGTCTGTAGCGACTACTTCCTGAAATAAAAATCAATCAGTAGAGCTTCAAGGTCATTGACCTCTTGTTCATCCTATCTTTACCAAACTTTAACAGGTTGTTAATATCAATGAAAGCTCAGACAAGTTCGAAAACCAGCCAGATCGGACCAGTAACAGCAGAGTTATGGTCCTTGATTTAGTTAAAAATGCTATATTTTGCCTTGTTAAGACGATAGGGGCTTCATTGTTCATCCGATCTTTACCAATCTTTATCAGATTGTTAATATCAATGAAAACTCGGACAAGTTCGAAAACCAGCCATATCGGATTAGTAAAAGCGGAGTTACGGCTCTTGATTTAGTTAAAAATGCTATATTTTGCCTCGTTAAGACGATAGGGGCTTCATTGTTCATCCGATCTTTACCAAACTTTATCATATTGTTAATGCCGTTGAAAGCTGGAACATGTTTGAAAACCAGCCATATTGGACCAGTAACAGCGGAGTTATGGCCCTTGATTTAGTTAAAAATGCTATATTTTGCCTCATTAAGATGATAGGGGCTTCATTGTTCATCCGATCTTTAGCAAACTTTATCAGATTGTTAATACCAATGAAAGCTCGATCAAGTTCGAAAAACATTCATATCGGACCAGTAACAGCGGAGTTGTGGCCCTTGATTTAGTTCAAAATGATATATTTTGCCTCGTTAAGACGATAGGGCCTTCATTTTTCATCCGATCTTTACCAAACTTTATCAGATTGTTAATGTCTATGAAAGCTTGGTCACGTTTGAAAACCAGCCAGATCGAACCATAAACAGCGGAGTTATGACCCTTGATTTTGTTAAAAATGCTATAATTTGCCTCGTCATACGATAGGCCTTTATTTTGCATCTGATCTTTGCCAAACTTTAGCAGATTTTACGACTTTCTTTTTTATTAGCTCTACTGATCAGAGATCAGCAGAGCTTATGCCGTGGTGCGGCGTCCGTCGTCCGTCTGTCCGTCTGTCCGTAAACTTTTATTTGTAGCGACTTCACAGCTGAAACTACTGGATGGATATTCATGAAACTTTACAGAAATGTTGCCCATAAAGTCTAGTTGATCCTAGCAAAAATTCATGTTGATGTGAAATCCAAGATGGCCGCCAAAGCTAAAAATAGAGTTTTAAAATACAAGTTTGTAGCGACTTCTTCTTGAAAACTATAAGTGATATTGATATGGGACTTTTTCTAAAATGATCAGCATGACATGATGTTTATCCTAGTCAAAAATCGTTTTGATTCAACGTTAAACATGGCTGCAAGCGGCCATCTTTGTTTACATAGAGTTATATAGTAAAAACTTGTAGCGACTACTTCTCTGAAACTACTTCGCGGATTGTCATGAAACTTTACAGGAATGTTGCTCTTGATGTCTAATTGATCCTAGAAAAATTTCAGGTCGGCCGGAAATTCAAGATGGCCGTCACAGCTAAAAATAGATTTTTAAAAAATAAGTTTGTAGCGACTACTTCTTGAAAACTATAAGTGATATTGATATGGGACTTTTTCTAAAATGATCAGCATTACATGATGTTGATCCTAGTCAAAAATCGTTTTGATTCAAAGTTAAACATGGCTGCCAGCGGCCATCTTTGTTTACATAGAGTTATATAGTAAAAACTTGTAGCGACTACTCCTCTGAAACTACTTGGCGGATTGTCATGAAACTTTACAGGAATGTTGCTCTTGATGTCTAATTGATCCTATCAAAATTTCAGGTCGGCCGGAAATTCAAGATGGCCGTCACAGCTAAAAATAGATTTTTCAAAAATAAGTTTGTAGCGACTACTTCTTGAAAACTATAAGTGATATTGATATGGGACTTTTTCTAAAATGATCAGCATGACATGATGTAGATCCTTGTGGAAAATTATTTTGATTCAACGTTAAACATGGCTGCCAGTGGCCATCTTTGGTTACATAGAGTTATATAGTAAAAACTTGTAGCGACTACTCCTCTGAAACTACTTGACGGATGTTCATGAAACTTCACAGGAATGTTGCTCTTATGTCTAGTTGATCCTAGAAAAATTTCAGGTCGGCCGGAAATTCAAGATGGCCGCCACAGCTAAAAATAGATTTAAAATAAATAAGTTTGTAGCGACTACTTCTTCAAAACAAAAAGAGATATTGATATGGGACTTTTTCTAAAATGATCAGTATGACATGATGTTGGTCCTTGTCGAAAATCGTTTTGATTTGACCTTAAACATGGCTGCTTTGTTTACATAGAGTTATATAATGAAAACTTGTAGCGACTACTTCTTTGAAACTACCTGACGGATTTTCATGAAACTTCACAGGAATGTTGCTCTTAATGTCTTATTGATCTTAGCAAAATTTCAGGTCGGCCGGAAATTCAAGATGGCCGCCATGGCTAAAAATAGATTTTCAAAAAACAAGTCTGTAGCGACTACTTCCTGAAATCAAAATCAATCAGTAGAGCTTCAAGGTCATTGACCTCTTGTGTTATTATTTTTATTTATTTTTAAATTTCCTTATTTTTAGCTCTACTGATCAGAGATCAGCAGAGCTTATGCCGTGGTGCGGCGTCCGTCGTCCGTCTGTCCGTCTGTCCGTAAACTTTTTTTTGTAGCGACTTCTCCTCTGAAACTACTGAATGGATTCTCATGAAACTTTACAGAAATGTTGCCCATGAAGTCTAGTTTATCCTAGCAAAAATTCATGTTGATGTGAAATCCAAGATGGCCACCAGATCTAAAAATAGGTTTTTAAAAAACAAGTTTGTAGCGACTTCTTCATGAAAACTATAAGTGATATTGATATGGGACTTTTTCTAAAATGATCAGCATGACATGATGTTGGTCCTTGTCGAAAATCGTTTTGATTCAACGTTAAACATGGCTGCCAGCGGCCATCTTTGTTTACATAGAGTTATATAATGAAAACTTGTAGCGACTACTCCTCTGAAACTACTTGACGGATTTTCATGAAACTTCACAGGAATGTTGCTCTTGATGTCTAATTGATCCTGAAATCAAAATCAATCAGTAGAGCTTCAAGGTCATTGACCTCTTGTTTTTTACAGGTGACTGCTTAATGCAGCACTATAGTTTTCAGAAAGCTATTAGAGGAGCTTTCTACAATACTATCATGCTGCATTAAGCTGCCACCTATCTTCTTGTAGGGGTCACTTTAGAGGGGTTTTACTGTAGCAGTAAGCAGGAACTTTAGTCAAATGCAAAATTATGCTATAAATATTGAGGCCCTAAATTTAGCGAAAATGTCCCTAAAAAGGCCCTAAAAAGGCCCTAAATTTAGGTTTGAAAAGTCTGTATGAACCATGTAGAGTTATATAATGAAAACTTGCTGTGATTACTCCTCTGAAACTACTTGCCAGATTTTCATGAAACTTCACACAATGTTGCTCTTGATGTCTTATTGATCCTAGCAAAATTTCAGGTTGGCCGGAAATTCAAGATGGCTGCCATGGCTAAAAATAGATTTTCAAAATACAAGTTTGTAGCGACTACTTCTTGAAAACTATAAGTGATATTGATAAGGGACTTTTTCTGAAATGATCAGCATGACATGATGTTGGTCCTTGTCGAAAATCGTTTTGATTCGGCGTTAAACATGGCTGCCAGCGGCCATCTTGTTTACATACAAGTTATATAATGAAAACTTGTAGCGACTACTCCTCTGAAACTATTTGACGAATTTCATGAAACTTCACAGGAATGTTGCTCTTGATGTCTGATTGATCCTAGCTTGATCTTTGTTTACATACGAGTTATATAATGAAAACATTCAAGATGGGCGCCATGGCTAAAAATTAAATTTCAAAAAAAACGTTTGTAGCGACTACTTGCTGAATCAAAATCAATCAGTAGAGCTTCAAGGTCATTGACCTCTTGTTTTTGTTTATTTTTTTTTAATATTTATTGATTTTTTTTAAATTGTTTAAATTTTTATTTTTTTTCATTTTTAGCTCGACCGTCGTCCGTCTGTCCGTAAACTTTTATTTGTAGCGACTACTTCTCTGAAACTACTAGATGGATATTCATGAAACTTTACAGAAATGTTGCCCATGAAGTCATGTTGATGTGAAATCCAAGATGACCGCCAAAGCTAAAAATAGATTTTTAAAATACAAGTTTGTAGTGACTACTTCTTGAAAACTCAAGTGATATTGATATGGGACTTTTTCTAAAATGATCAGCATGACATGATGTTGGTCCTTGTCGAAAATCGTTTTGATTCGGCTTTAAACGTGGCTGCCAGCGGCCATCTTTGTTTACATACGGGTTATATAATGAAAACTTGTAACGACTACTCCTCTGAAACTATTTGACGAATTTTCATGAAACTTCACAGGAATGTTGCTCTTGATGTCTAATTGATCCTTGCAAAATTTCAGGTCGGCCGGAAATTCAAGATGGCCGCCACGGCTAAAAGTAGATTTTCAAAATACAAGTTTGTAGTGACTACTTCTTGAAAACTATAAGTGATATTGATATGGGACTTTTTCTAAAATGATCAGCATGACATGATGTTGGTCCTTGTCAAAAATCGTTTTGATTCAATGTTAAACATGGCTGTCAGCGGCCATCTTTGTTTACATAGAGTTATATAATGAAAACTTGTAGCGACTACTCCTCTGAAACTACTTGACGGATTTCATCTTCAATACAGATTACCACTTTTATTTATCTCCTTTCTTTCAATTTACTAGTTAGTTTATCTTTCATTATTATTTAATTCATACGCAACCAACCTGTGTTGTATCGTCAAGTTCGACGGAAAGATGTATCATACAGATGCAGTGATGACAGTGATATACTCAGTATATTGTCGGGTTTAGGTTTAGTCAATACCGGTGGCACAGTAAAAGATCGCCGGACAGTAATTTTATAAGGAAGCAGGTGAAATATATTGAAAATTTGAACCATAATAGTAGCGCCGCCTTCGCACTTTGCATAGCACCCGGGCGCTACTATTAGAAGAAATACGGTATTTATCAATTTTATTATGTAACATGCACCATCTTTAAGAACTAACCGATTTCTAAACATTGTGTAAAATAAATAATGGGAAATTATTTAACAACAAAGACAAGAGAACCAGGTAAAAATATCATGTTAAAGGAAAATTCTAGTTTTGATAATAAACAGATCTAAAGATAGATGAAAATTAATGCATATCTGAAAATAACTTTTTGTAGATATTTCGAAAAAGACCCAAAACTGCAATAACCTGAACAAGTTATTTCAAAACTATTTTAAACAAGTTACACCCCTGTCTGAGATACATATGTGAAGTTGGCCAATAATGTTTTGATTCCAGAAAACAAAAAGAGAGCCAGATGGTAGTTTGTTCAAGTCCAACATTGCCCGAATTTAGGCGAGATACTACACATAATAGTCACCAGATGAAGAAGAAAAACAATGTTTGGGGCTCGGTCCTCACTGAACAGGATTTGACTCAAACTCTTGCAAAAAGTGCTGGCGTTGATAAAAATGAAGAAATCAACTATAATGAACGAAATGTTGAAAGTTATGACTTTACAAAGAAATACCAAGACTCGAGGCTACCTCCAAAATTAGATGAGGCTGAAGAACCTTCAAAAGCTGATAGTAATGATCCGTTTGGAAGAGTGACACTCTCATCAGGTTTGACCCTTGGTCGCTGTATTGTCGATTACGAGGATACGACTGTAGGTGTGAAACACATTCATCAGCGTGGAACCAAACGAAAGGCTTCAGATGACAAAGATCGAAAGGGAAGCAGTATTCATGATAGACTTGGGCCTAAGAGAGTGGCTACAATGTCCCTGCAAGGTGTTGATCTAACTGCTGAAATGGAAAATGAGAATGTGGCAAAG
Organism: Cyrtodaria siliqua; assembly: GCA_037043455.1. Lineage (NCBI taxonomy): Eukaryota > Metazoa > Mollusca > Bivalvia > Adapedonta > Hiatellidae > Cyrtodaria > Cyrtodaria siliqua. Next base: position 246,727 of record JAWPHD010001226.1, read on the forward strand.
ATAATAGCTGAGGCGTTACATGAAGCCAAGTTAGAGCTGATAGGTAGGTATTGTAAATAAATCATGCTTTAAATCATAAGCTTATATACAATGATGGGATTAGGTTGACATTAGTCTGGCTGGATACAATAAAACTTGCTTATAGTGAATTCCGGGGGAGCTCAAAAAATACTTCGCTATAACCGAGGTTCGCTATGTCCGTAAAACTAGTTTGGTAAATAATATAACGAGTTCGTTATACAATGCTTTTGCTTACTATAAATATTTGATGCGTCATATTTGCAAAACAGGAAGAGTACTTGGGGTTTGATCTGAACTACAACGGATGTTCGTCAACTATTTGACCGAAGAAAGTTTATTCTTATCATTTGTGCATTGAAGAAACTATTTTGAATAATCTATTGTATTTTTCATTTTGTTTCTATTATGATTATAGAAATAATATCAAAAAGCTGTCAGACAACCTGTTTATTAAAACCATTTAATTATGGTGCAAAATCCACTTAACACCTTCCTTTTGACAAAGTCGTGAAAACTTTCACTTCTCCGGGCTTACGTTTTATACCGGAAAATACAGAAATATGTCGAAGTTATTGTAAACAAAGAAGGCCGAGAAAAAAAGGTAATTTACGTTGGTTTCTTTGAATGGGGAATGCAAAATTTCTTCGCTATAACTGAGACTTCGGTATATTTGAGTTCGCTATATCCGTAATTTTGTATATGAATCAAAGAAGGAGCTGACCGGGGAATTAAAGAAACTTCGCTATAACCGAGTATTCGCTATAACCGAGTTTGCTATAAGTGAGTTTTACTGTATAATGTTTTATGATAGATTAAACGCCTGTTGGTAAACAAGGTATCAATTGTAGACAATGTCCGTTTGTTAACAATTGATTGTCCACTTTACCTTGAGTTTTTATCAGTTGGTAGAAAATGAACATAATCATATTTAACCAGGTTTTCATACGGAAAGCATTTTATTAGCTTGGCGTGCATTAAACTCAAGGTTTCGACCAATAACGTTTTTGGTATGTTGGTACTTGTCGAAAATCATTTTGGTTCGACATTAAACATGGCTGCCAGCGGCCATCTTTGTTTTCAAAGAGTTATATAGTAAAAACTTATAGCGACTACTCCTCTGAAACTACTTGACGGATTTTCATGAAACTTCACAGGAATGTTGCTCTTGATGTCTAGTTGATCCTAACAAAATTTCAGGTCACCCCGAAATTCAAATGGCCACCTTGGCTAAAAATAGATTTTTAAAAACAAGTTTGTAGCGACTACTTCTTGAAAACTATAAGTGATATTGATATGGGACTTTTTCTAAAATGATCAGTTTGTGACATGTTGTTGGTCCTTGTTGAAAATTATTTTGATGCAACATTAAACATAGTTGCCAGCGGCCATCTGTGTTTACATAGAGTTATATATAAAAACTTGTAACGACTACTCTGAAACTGCTTGACAGATTTTCCTGAAACTTCACAGGAATGCTGATCTAGCTTTCAGAATCTGCCAGTAGAGCTTGAAGGTCATTGACCTCTTGTTTATTTTATATCTCGACATTGCCATGTCCAATTATATTTTATATCTCAGCATTGCCATTTGCAATTATTATAAAACTTGGACAGTAAGTTGCTGACATGTACCAAACATCATACACTGAAAATGAAAACTAAGTTTTCAACATTAAAGCATCCTCCCACTCCCAAAAAAACAATCTATCTAGAAAAGCTCTATTAAATAGTTTCACCAAACACACAGGCATTCATCTTTCACATTTTGGAAAACCCAGCTTGAACGCCACCAGGCGTTTCTCTCTTGTTTTTTAGATCTATTGGGATCACTCTTCGTCCGTCGTCCGACTGTCGTCTTCGTTAACTTTTCTTCAAACGACTTCTCCTCAGAAACTGCTTAACTAATTTTGACCAAACTTTACATGGGTGATTCTTAGATGAATGCTTTTTAGATTTATTAAAATAAGGTCAGCGCGACATCCAAGATGGCCGCCATTACCATATATGGTCGAAACCTTAAAAAATCTTCTTCTCAAGAACCGCTTGACAGATTTCAACAGTTTTTCTTTTAAAATGATCGTCAACGTCTAGACTATCAAGTTTGTTCAAATAAACTCCCAGGGGTCAAAAATGGCCGTGCCCCGGGTGTCCAAAGCTTGTATATTGAGATTTTGCATGTTTTTCATATAGACATATAGGAAAAATCTTTAAAAAATCTTCTTCTCTGAAACCACAAGGCACAGAGCTCTCATATATTACTTGTAGCATCAGCTTATGGTCCTCTTCTAATTTTATTCAAATGGTGACCCTGGAGTCAAATTTGTCCCCGCCCCTGGGGTCACAGTTTTACATAGACTTACAGTGTTCAAAAAACGAAAAAGTCAATAAAATCATACCTTTAAATAATGTATTTTGTTGCTTTTACTCCAATATCTCAGTGGCAGTTACCGTATAATAAATGGAACTTGAAGTGAACTGTAAACTTGGAAACAATTTAACTAATTGAACGTTTGAACTGTCAATCAACAGTGATATGTACAGTATATTGTACTATATATTGTCATACAGCTGTGTGAGTGTCATATATCTAATTGCTTCACTTGATAACTGTTTAGTGTTACTTTTCATCTTACATCTGAAAAGCTCTCCTGCTCTTAACAGCCTTCCATTCTTGCAATGCCTTTTCATAGTCAAAGTCTGCAACACTGGCTTTGTTCAAAGGAATTCTCATCAGTTTATTTAACCTGTCTGCTGATAACCTGTTACGATCAGATGTTTTAATGTCATTTTGGTTAGAAAACCCACGTTCACAATCAGCAGTTTGAAGAGGTGCTATAAGGGCTAGTTCTGCTAGCTTCAGGATATTTGTGAACAAATCCTTGTGATGTTTGAAAATGAGTTTGAACAGAATGAAGATGTTGTCTGTGGGATACTTTTGTTGTACCACAAGGGGCTTCAGTAACTCCCTAAATATATACCTCTCAGGCCTAGTATAGCAAGGGCACTAACAACAGATGTGTCATGTTGTGGAAATCTACGCTGAAGCTGAGCTATCACCTGACCAGTGAATTCAGCCCTGATGTTTTTGAAATGGGTTTGCTTGTTCTTAGTCACAGAAATGGTGTGGTTTCTAATCGTAATCTGTTTGTGTAATGGCCATCATTTTCTAACAAATATTCCAACTGTGATGTAGTTGACTGGATGAGAGGCGGTACAGTTGATTTCGGTTATTTGCATAGCCCATTTGTCAAGAAAATATATGCGATTAACCGGAGTATTCGTATAGCCGAAAATGAATATTTTTTACATGTAGTGGTGCACGTTTCTACTTTCGTTTTACTGTTCTGTTAATACTTAATAAAAACTCCATAAAAGCGAGTTAATTCTATGTAAGATGTTTGATAGGATTAATATTGTGCATATCCGTTTTGTGTTTACTGTTATTTGATAGATTTTATGCAATATTTATGCGTTTTTGTTTTCTTTCAACCTGCGTCGCTTTGCTATGGTTTGTCGTGTGAATTACACAGCCGTGATAAATAACACGAAAGCTTATTTTATTTTTCATTTATTAAGTGCAACCTCTATGAGCTACTCAATGTCATATGCATCTCTACTGACACTAGCAAACTGAGAGCAATAAATAATTAACAACACATTGCTTTACATTGCGTACAAACTTATTATTAAATTGTGTATGCTAATTGGTGAGCGATCGTCATGGCGTGGAAGCATTACGGAAGCCGCACATAATGGCAAACTTTCTCTCGGCAAGTCACTAATTAGCACCTTTTGTCAATCAACTTGACCGCGTCAATCAATTAACAGTTGAAAAATACAGGTGAATTTGACTTTCAGTATACAATTAGCCAGATATTTCGTTATGCAATTATCCGGAATGTGACAAAAACATATGCGATTATACGGGTTTTTTACATGCAAAAGAATACGAATGGTTTTGTGTTTCAAAACTTTATGCAATTAACCGAAATATGCAATTAACTGATATGCGATTAAACGGAATCGACTGTACCACTGAAATGTCAGTGTCTTCCTTTTGAAAGGAAAGACTAAGTTTGGTAAGTATTGACATAATGTCCATCAAAAGATATGTCACACCTATGAATTCAAATTGGGTTAACTGAGAATGAATCCCTGTTGGCAACCCCACCCTTTTCAGCCTGTTTTTCTTGCTCGAAGTAGGTAACCAATGAGCCCCATGTATGGAATATTGCTTCCAGAGCACTGTAGAAAGCAAACCGTCTTACAACATGTATCTCTTTGATTTTGAGTTGTTTGTCATTCAGCACTGCTTCAATTTTAGACAGATTGGATGTACGTAAGGAGGAATGTTTAAAGTGGTAAAATATATTGGTGAGAATTTTTGTGTATCTTTTCAAATAGGAAACACTGTCAGCAGCTTGGCTAGTACAGAGCGCAAGTTTGTGTGCCATGCAATGAATGTTTACAACATAGGGTTTGTCCTCTAAAAGTCTTGCACTCACTCCAGATTTCTGACCTGTCATCAGAGAGGCTCCGTCAGAACCAAAAAACATGACTTTACTCATGTCAATACCCTTTTCAGATGCAGCTGATTTCAAATTATTGTAGACAGTTTCAGCATCCCCTTTGTCAAAGGAAACATTTTAAAGAAAATGTGTTTCTGGTTCAAAGGCACTATCTTTTGGTATGCATCTAACAAAACAGACCAATTATTAGCTCTACTGGCTGTCTTTTAGCAATTTTATAAAATCGACATCTCCTCTGAAACCGCTTGAAGAATTTTAATGAAATTTCATCACAATGTTACTTGGGGGGCCCCTCTCAGATTGTGTTTTTTGCGGCCGCCAGTCATCCAAGATGGCCGCCATGGCTAAAACTAGGTCAAATTTAAGAAAATTTCAAACGACATCTTCTCCGAAACCACTTATTCTATTCTACTGAAATATCATGTACATGTTCCTTGGGTTGGCCTCTATCAAGTTTGTGTTTTTCGTTATCGTCGAATATCAAAATGGCCGCCACGGCTACTTCAAGTTTACATAGAGTTATATAGGAAAAGGTTAAAAATGACATCTTCTCTGAAACCGCTTGAAGGATTTTGATAAAACTTAATCACAATCATCTTTGGTATATGTGTTTTTCGCGGCCGCCAGTCATCCAAAATGGCCATCATGGCTAAAACTAGGTCATATTTAAGGAATTTTCAAACGACATCTCCGAAACCACTTATTCCATTCTTGTGATATATCATATACATGTTCCTTGGGTTAGCTAGGTTAAACTAGGCCAAATAATCAAAATGGCCGCCACGGCGACCCAAGGTTTACATAGAGTTATATAGGAAAAGGTTAAAAATTACATCTTCTCTGAAACAGCCAGAACATTTTTGATGAAACTTAAGCACAATGATATTTGGATAGTCCCTCTCAGATTTTTGTTTTTCGCGGCCGCCAGTCATCCAAGATGGCCGCCATGGCTAAAACTAGGTCAAATTTAAGTAAAATTCGAACGGTAACATCTCTTCCGAAATCACTGATTCCATTCTACTTAAATATCATATACATGTTCCTTGGGTTGGCCTCTATTAAGTTTGTGTTTTTCGTTATCGTCGAATAGTCAAAATGGCCGCCACGGCGACCCAACATTTACATAGAGTTACATTGTATATAGGAAAAGGTTAAAATTCACATCTTCTCTGAAACCGCTTGAAGGATTTTGATGAAACTTAAGCACAATGATATTTGGGATAGTCCCTCTCAGATTTTTGTTTTTCACGGCCACCAGTCATCCAAGATGGCCACCCGCCAGTCATCCAAGATGGCCACCATGGCTAAAACTAGGTCAAATTTAAGGAAATTTCAAACGACATCTCCTAAACCACTTATTCCATTCTTGTGAAATATCATATACATGTTCCTTGGGTTAGCCTCTATCAAGTTTGCGTTTTTCGTTATCGTCAATAATCAAAATGGCCTCCACGGCGACTCAAAGTTTACATAGAGTTATGTAGGAAAAGGTTAAAAATTACATCTTCTCTGAAACCGCCTGAAAGATTTTGATGAAACTTAATCACAATGATATTTGGGATAGTCGCTCTCAGTTTTTTTTTCGCGGCCGCCAGTCATCCACGATGGTCACCATGTCTAAAATTAGGTCAAATTTAAGGAAATTTCAAACAACATCTCCTCCGAAACCACTTATTGCATTCTTGTGAAATATCCTAAACATGTTCCTTGGGTTAGACTCTATCAAGTTTGTGTTTTTCGTTATTGTCGAATAATCAAAATGGCCGCCACAGCGACCCAAAGTTTACATAGAGTTATATAGGAAAATGTTAAAAATGACATCTTCTCTGAAACTGCTTGAAGGATTTTGATGAAACTTAATCACAATGATCTTTGTGTTAGTCCCCCTCAGATTTGCGTTTTTGGGGCCTCCAGTCATCCATGATGGCCACCATGGCTAAACTTTGCCACTGACCGCAGTGTTCTCCCCAGGAATTTGTCCAGGCATGTTGCTTTTATCAGAGAAACTATGCTTCAGAGTGTATCCTTACACCTGACCCCTATATGTATGGGTAGTTTGTTAGAGAGACACATGTTATATATAAGAAATTGGCCAGTGATTCTTAAACTTAAGCTAAACAACAATGAAATAATTAAAATGTGTTACATGTCTTTTTGAAATTAAGGCATGTTGCAAAAGCATTTTGGCTGTGAAGGCATGTTAAATGTGACATTCCTTAATAGCCTGGGGAGAACACTGGACCGTTCCAAGGCGGTAGCCCTATTGTCAACCCTTTTGTGTTTGTGATGTCGTTTGTATTTATTATTGCTTATGCCTTCTTGTTTGTCTGTTTGCGAGTTTGTTTCTGTGTTTTGTGGTTGACTGTCCTCCTTGAATGCTACTTTCTCTGTCCGATCTTTTTTTTTTTCTTTTTAGGTCAAATTTAAGGACATTTATCAAACGACATATTACCACTTATTCCGTTCTAGTTAAAGGGACTGTAGCGACACAGCCAAACAAGCTCTGTTATTGAGAGTTCTGAAAAACTTGGAAAAAGATGAAAGAATTATCAAAATCGGATGATAAACAAAAAAGATATGACCATTTAAAGATTGTTCTAAAACGAATATGGGAGCCGCCATTTTAGAACTATGACATCATAGTTCCATATTACCATATATGGAATATCGATAAGTATCATTTAAAACGAATAAAATCGCTGCAAATGAATGATTTTTAGCTCTACTGATCAGAGATCAGCAGAGCTTATGCCGTGGTGCGGCGTCCGTCTGTCCGTAAACTTTTATTTGTAGCGACAACTCCTCTGAAACTACTGGATGGATATTCATGAAACTTTACAGAAATGTTGCCCATAAAGTCTAGTTGATCCTAGCAAAAATTCATGTTGATGTGAAATCCAAGATGGCCGCCAAAGCTAAAAATAGAGTTTTAAAATACAAGTTTGTAGCGACTACTTCTTGAAAACTATAAGGGATATTGATATGGAACTTTTTCTAAAATGATCAGTATGACATGATGTTGGTCCTTGTTGAAAATCGTTTTGATTCAACGTTAAACATGGCTGCCAGCGGCCATCTTTGTTTACATAGAGTTATATAATGAAAACTTGTAGCGACTACTCCTCTGAAACTACTTGACGAATTTTCATGAAACTTCACAGGAATGTTGCTCTTAATGTCTAATTGATCCTAGCAAAATTTCAGGTCAGCCGGAAATTCAAGATGGCCGCCACGGTTAAAAATTGATTTTCAAAATACAAGTCTGTAGCGACTACTTCCTGAAATCAAAATCAATCAGTAGAGCTTCAAGGTCATTGACCTCTTGTTTTTACTGGTCATATAAAGCATTATTGTCATTAAGTATTACATGTTTTTTATACAGTTGCTGTCATTTTTAGCTCTACTGATCAGAGATCAGCAGAGCTTATGCCGTGGTGTGTCGTCCGTCCGTCCGTCTATCTGTCCGTCTGTCTGTCCGTCCGTAAACTTTTTTTTGTAGCGACTACTCCATTGAAACTACTGAATGGATTTTCATGAAACTTTCAGAAATGTTGCCCATGAAGTCTAGTTGATCCAAGCAAAAATTCATGTTGATGTGAAATCTAAGATGGCCGCCAAATCTAAAAATAGGTTTTTAAAAAACAAGTTTGTAGCGACTACTTCTTGAAAACTATAAGTGATATTGATATGGGACTTTTTAGCTCAACTGATCAGAGATCAGCGGAGCTTATGCCGTGGTGCGGCGTCCGTCGTCCGTCTGTCCGTCTGTCCGTCTGTCTGTCTGTCCGTAAACTTTTATTTGTAGCGACTTCACAGCTGAAACTACTGGATGGATATTCATGAAACTTTACAGAAATGTTGCCCATAAAGTCTAGTTGATCCTAGCAAAAATTCATGTTGATGTGAAATCCAAGATGGCCGCCAAAGCTAAAAATAGAGTTTTAAAATACAAGTTTGTAGCGACTTCTTCTTGAAAACTATAAGTGATATTGATATGGGACTTTTTCTAAAATGATCAGCATGACATGATGTTGATCCTAGTCAAAAATCGTTTTGATTCAACGTTAAACATGGCTGCCAGCGGCCATCTTTGTTTACATAGAGTTATATAGTAAAAACTTGTAGCGACTTCTTCTCTGAAACTACTTGGCGGATTGTCATGAAACTTCACAGGAATGTTGCTCTTGATGTCTAATTGATCCTAGAAAAATTTCAGGTCGGCCGGAAATTCAAGATGGCCGTCACAGCTAAAAATAGATTTTTAAAATATAAGTTTGTAGCGACTACTTCTTGAAAACTATAAGTGATATTGATATGGGACTTTTTCTAAAATGATCAGCATTACATGATGTTGATCCTAGTCAAAAATCGTTTTTGATTCAACATTAAACATGGCTGCCAGCGGCCATCTTTGTTTACATAGAGTTATATAGTAAAAACTTGTAGCGACTACTCCTCTGAAACTACTTGGCGGATTGTCATGAAACTTTACAGGAATGTTGCTCTTGATGTCTAATTGATCCTATCAAAATTTCAGGTCGGCCGGAAATTCAAGATGGCCGTCACAGCTAAAAATAGATTTTTAAAAAATAAGTTTGTAGCGACTACTTCTTGAAAACTATAAGTGATATTGATATGGGACTTTTTCTAAAATGATCAGCATGACATGATGTAGATCCTTGTGGAAAAATATTTTGATTCGACGTTAAACATGGCTGCCAGTGGCCATCTTTGGTTACATAGAGTTATATAGTAAAAACTTGTAGCGACTACTCCTCTGAAACTACTTAACGGATGTTCATGAAACTTCACAGGAATGTTGCTCTTGATGTCTAGTTGATCCTAGGAAAATTTCAGGTCGGCCGGAAATTCAAGATGGCCGCCACAGCTAAAAATAGATTTAAAATAAAAAAGTTTGTAGCGACTACTTCTTCAAAACAATAAGAGATATTGATATGGGACTTTTTCTAAAATGATCAGTATGACATGATGTTGGTCCTTGTCGAAAATCGTTTTGATTTGACCTTAAACATGGCTGCTTTGTTTACATAGAGTTATATAATGAAAACTTGTAGCGACTACTTCTTTGAAACTACTTGACGGATTTTCATGAAACTTCACAGGAATGTTGCTCTTAATGTCTTATTGATCTTAGCAAAATTTCAGGTCGGCCGGAAATTCAAGATGGCCGCCACGGTTAAAAATAGATTTTCAAAAAACAAGTCTGTAGCGACTACTTCCTGAAATCAAAATCAATCAGTAGAGCTTCAAGGTCATTGACCTCTTGTTCTAAAATTATCAGCATGACATGGTGTTGGTCCTTGTCTAAAATTCGTTTGTTTCGACGTTAAACATTGCTGCCAGCGGCCATCTTTGTTTACATAGAGTTATATAGTAAAAACTTGTAGCGACTACTCCTCTGAAACTACTTGGCGGATTTTCATGAAACTTTACAGCAATGTGGCTCTTAATGTCTAATTGATCCTAGCAAAATTTCAGATCGGCCAGAAATTCAAGATGGTCGCCACAGCTAAAAATAGATTTTTAAAAAATAAGTTTGTAGCGACTACTTCTTGAAAACTATAAGTGATATTGATATGGGACTTTTTCTTAAATGATCAGCATGACATGATGGTGATCCGAGTCGAACATTATTTTGATTCGACGTTAAACATCGCTGCCAGTGGCCATCTTTGTTTACATAGAGTTATATAATGAAAACTTGTAGCGACTACTCCTCTGAAAGTACTTGACGGATTTTCATGAAACTTCACAGGAATGTTGCTCTTAATGTCTAATTGATCCTAGCAAAATTTCAGGTCAGCCAAAATTCAAGATGGCCACCATGGCTAAAAATAGATTTTCAAAATACAAGTTTGTAGCGACTACTTCTTGAAAACTATAAGTGATATTGATATGGGACTTTTTCTAAAATGATCAGCATGACATGATGTTGGTCCTTGTCAAAAATCGTTTTGATTCGATGTTAAACATGGCTGTCAGCGGCCATCTTTGTTTACATAGAGTTATATAATGAAAACTTGTAGCGACTACTCCTCTGAAACTACTTGACGGATTTTCATGAAACTTCACAGGAATGTTGCTCTTGATGTCTAAATGATCCTAGCAAAATTTCAGGTCGGCCGGAAATTCAAGATGGCCACCACGGCTACAAGGTTGTAGCAACTACTTCCTGAAATCAAAATCAATCAGTAGAGCTTCAAGGTCATTGACCTCTTGTTTCCCTATAAATCAGTAAATTTTCATATTTATAAATATTCCATATATGGTCATTTAGAACCGTGATGTCATAGCTCTCAAAATGGCCGCTTCCATATCCGTTTCAACAGAAACTTCAAATGATCATATCTTCTTTGTTTATCATTCGATTTTGATCATTTTTTCACCCTTATTCAAGTATTTCAGAACTCTCAATAATAAAGATGGTTTGGCTGTGTCGCTACATTCCCTTTAAATATCATATGCATAATCCTGTTGTTGACCTCTATCAAGTTTGTGTTTTTCGTTGTCGTCAAATATTCAAAATGGCCCCCACGATAACCCAAAGTTTACATAAAGTTATATATAGGAAACATGTTTCTTGGGTTGGCCTCTATCATGTTTATGTTTTTGAATCACATCATACAAGCAGAGCGTCTACAGGCCCTCTTGGGCCTCTTGTTTGTGAACTGAGATGTCACTTTCATCACACATAAGTGAAACATTATCGGATGAAGATAACTTTTCCTTTAGATCTTTTTCTATGACATTACAAATTGCATCCTGAAAATCCTCTGCTGCCCTTTCTGACTAGTATGTTGCATTGCCGCCTGAATGAAGATTTTAATATTCTTTTTTTGATCAAAAGCAGACTGAACTTTCTCCTTAAAATTGTATTGTTCTTTCTTATCTAACAAAGCATTAATATGGTCAGATGAGGACTTATGCCTTTCCAGTGTTGACGTTCTGAAATTGGTAAAACCAGTCGCAAACCGATTTATTTTCCCAGTAGCGATACATCTGGAGCACTTCGTACTAGATGTTTCATCATCATAAACAAGCCACGTTTTGTAACGATCGTCGGATAACCATTTCTTTTGAAAGTCAAGTTTCTTTAAATGTTCGGTCTTTTGGCTGGTTGAGGGACCGGGAGAGATAGTAGGGCTATCACCTCACTCAAATGAGACTTCGTTTTTTTTCGCCGTTTTCGGCAAGAAAAAGTCTGAAATCCGCTTCATCATTGATGCTGACACGGCTTATGTAAAGCCATAGCAACAGAGGGTTACGCTGTATTTATTATGTAAAAATACTGTACAGTTTATCGATCGCAACACAGTCAGCAGGTTCGCGCGGTGTGCCTAAATAGCAGAATGGGAGAAAATGACCGAAATTAACGAAATGACCATTTCTATCGCAAAGGGGTCAGTGGCGCTAGATTGAACACTGGACTTATGTAGGATTTTTTTTTTAAAAATCTTCTTCTCGGAAACTATAAGAGCCAGAGGTTTGATATTTTGCATTTAGTTTAAGCTTATGGACCTTTACCAAGTTTGTTTAAATGGTGACACTCGGGTCACGTTTGGTCCCGCCCCAAGGTTCACATGTTTTACATAGACATGTATAGGGAAAAACTTAAAAAATCTTCTTTTCTGAAACTACAAGAGCCAGAGGTTTAATATTTTTCATTTGCTATAAGCTTATGGTCCTCTACCAAGTTTGTTCAAATGATGACCCAGGATCACATTTGGCCCCACCCGGAGGGTCACAGTTTTACATAGGCTTGTATAGGGAAAAACTGAACAAAAATGTCTTCTCTGGAATCACATGGCACAGAGCTCTCTTGTATTACATGTAGCATCAGCTTATGGTCCACTACTAAGTTTGTTCAAATGTTGACCCTGGGGTCAAATTTGTCCCCGCCCCGGGGGTCACAGTTTTACATAGTCTTATATAGGATTTTTTTTTTTAAAAATCTTCTTCTCGGAAACTGCAAGAGCCAGAGGTTTGATATTTTGCATTTACTATAAGCTTATGGTCCTTTCCCAAGTTTGTTCAAATGGTGACCCTCGGTCACATTTGGCCCCGCCCTAAGGGTCACGTTTTACATAGACATGTATAGGGAAAAACTTTAAAAATCTTCTTCTCTGAAACTGCAAGAGCCATAGGTTTAATATTTTGCATTTGCTATAAGCTTATGGTCCTCTACCAATTTTGTTCAAATGGTGACCCTGGGGTCACATTTGGCTCCGCCCCGGGGGTCACAGTTTAACATAGGCTTGTATAGGGAAAAACTGAAAAAAAATCTTCTCTGGAACTGCACGAACCAGAGGTTTAATATTTTGTATTTGCTATAAGCTTGTGGTTCTCTACCAAGTTTGTTGAAATGGTGACCCTGGTGTCAGATTTGGCCGCGCCCCGGGGGTCACAGTTTTACATAGACTTATATATATATGGGAAAAAAATATTTTCTGAAACTGCAAGAGCCAGAGGTTTAATATTTTGCATTTACTATAAGATTATGGTCATCTACCAAGTTTGTTCAAATGGTGACCCTGGGGTCAAATTTCAGTTTTACATAGACTTATATAGGGAACATATTAAAGTCTTCTTCTCTGGAACTACAAGAGCCATAGGTTTAATATTTTGCATTTACTATACTCTTATGGTCCTTTACCAAGTTTATTCAAATGGTGACTGTGGGGTCACATTTGGCCCCGCCCCAGGGGTCATGTTTTACATAGACTTGTATAGGGAAAAACTTAAAAAATCTTCTTCTCTGAAACCACAAAGCTCTCATAGATTACATGTAGCCTTGGGGTCACATTTGGCCCTGCCCCAGGTGTTACACTCTAGCACCTTTATTTTGTATTTGATATTTACCAAACTTGAACAATCTTAACCAAACTTGCATAGATTGTATTTGACCATAAGATTTCGAAGAAGTTTGATAAGGTGCCAGTACTCAGGTGATCGATTTAGGGCCATTTTGGCCCGCTTGTTTTAAGTTCTTTAAAACTTTGTATGCAGAGCTACAGATAAGCAGCTTACAGGTAAATACTCAATTAAAAATGTTAAAATACCCAATTAAAGTAATTGAAATTGTCAAATAATAAAACAGCCCATGCAAATTGAGCAATGCATGGGTTGTTGAAGGACCACCCAGTCACCTTGTATAAAGCTTATTATAAAACAAGTTTATTTGATGAGTTATATTTTGTGTAATGCTATACAATATTAGTGGAATGCCACCCCAAAACAATGTCACACAATGTTATCGTTTTATTTTACCCAATTGAAATCATGAAATATCCATTTAAATATACACTAATGGGTAAAAACCCAATTGATCAAAAATCTCATCAGTAGCTCTGTTAAATGTGTGTTCTTGTATCTCGCACACTGTTATATTGAATTTTCTCCTTCAATTTAGTTCACCAATAAAGTGACTAGCCATTGAAAGTTCCGTATCTGCACCAACAAGGATTGTTTGCAGTTTACAATACATTCCACATTTGATAATATTCATTATTGTCATAATAAAACTGTTGGCAGGCTTCTTCACTTAAATCCTCTTTGACCATCCTACGCCGCTCAGTACTTCAGTACTTTGATTCTAAAATGATCAGCATGACATGATGGTGATCCTTGTCGAAAATTATTTTGATTCAACGTTAAACATGCCCTCCAGCGGCCATCTTTGCTTACATAGAGTCATATAATAAAAACTTGTAGTGACTACTCCTGAAACTACTTGATGGGTTTTCATGAATCTTCACAGGAATGTTGCTCTTGCTGTCTAGTTGATCCTAGCAAAATTTCAGGTCTGCCTGAAATTGAATATGGCCGCCAGGGCTAAAAATAGATTTTAAGGAAACAAATTTTTGTAACGACTACTTCCTGAAAACTATAAGTGATATTGTTATGGGACTTTTTCTAAAATGATCAACATGACATGATGTTGGTCCTTGTTGAAAATCATTTTGATTAAACGTTAAACATGGCTGCCAGCGGACATCTTTGTTTACATAGGGTTATATTGTAAAAGCGTGTAACGACTACTCCTCTGAAACTACTTGACGGGTTTTCATGAATCTTCATAGATTTTAAAAACCCAGCATCCCATCAGACCTTCGGATGTAAATTAACTCTGCTGTGTGTGTATTATCAGTGAGAGGCAATACAGTGTTAGCTAAAAAAAGATTGGGATTGCAGCAGACAGAAAACACATTGTTTAGCTGTTGATTGTTAGTAATTCCCATGAGATTTAAACAGATACAACATAATTTTCTCTTCCAAGTGATTAAATACATGTAGACTTGTATGTTTCATACGCTAAAAATGTACACAATAACTGTATTTGTGATATTCGTTAGTTTTATTATTCTAAAACAGAGTCCACACAATTCAGCCAAATTGATCTACACCAACGGAATGTTTTTCTTTTGAGCCCTTTTTTTAAAAAAAATGTTTTCCTTGACAATTTGTTTTCCTTGACAAATTGTCATCCATGTCTCTCTCTGATGTAACTGGTCTATTTACATTTTCATTCCAGTCAAGAATTGCCAGATTTGTATGAAAAGTGTATGCTTTGTCGGAAAAGTTTATTCTTTTATCATGGTACTGTAGTAAATCGTTGTTGAAACTTTCAACATAAAACATATCCATACAATGCACATATATATTTGTATGTTTTTCAAAGCTTCAATTAGTAATTGTTCAGCCTTTGGATCTTTGATTATTTTACTACTTTCAAAGTTGTCATCTGTTTTACATTTAGATAATCTGTGGCAGTGTTCATGATTTCCTTTATAATGTTCAACTATATTCAGAATGTTTGATCTAAGAGTTTCTTTATTACCGCAGCAGTTTTTCATACACCAGTTAACATCTGTTTTAATGCTAGCTACTTTATCGGAGAGTTAATGATGCCATGTCTTACCTTTCTTGTATTTTGGACCTGAGCAAACAGTTTTTAGCTCTACTGGTCAAAGAGTTAAATTCAAAAATCAACCAAATCAGACCAATAACAGCGGAGTTATGGCCCTTGATTTAGTTAAAAATGCTATATTTTGCCTCTTTAAGATGATAGGGTCTTCATTTTTCATCTGATCTTTACCAAACTTTAATAGATTGTTGTTAATGAAAGCTCAGACAGTTTGAAAACCAGCCTGATCGGACCAGTAACAGCAGAGTACTGGCTCTTGATTTAGTTAAAAATGCTATATTTTGCCTCGTTAAGATGATAGGGCGTTAATTTTTTATCCGATCTTTACCAAACTTTACCAGATTGTTAATGTTAATGATAGCTCGGACAAGTTCGAAAACCAGCCAGATCGAACCAGTAACAGCGGAGTTATGGCCCTTGATTTAGTTAAAAATGCTATATTTTACCTAGTAAGATGATAGGGCCTTCATTTTTCATCTGATCTTTACCAAACTTTAAGAGATTGTTAATGTCAATGAAAGGTCGGACAAGTTTGAAAACCAGCCAGTTCGGACCAGTAACAGAGGAGTTATGGCCCTTGATTTAGTTAAAAGTTCTATATTTTGCCTCGTTAAGATGATAGGGCCTTCATTTTTCATCTGATCTTGAACAAATTTTACCAGATTGTTAATGTCAATAAAAGCTCTGGAAAGTTCGAAAACAAGCCAAATCGGACCAGTAACAGCGGAGTTTTGGCCGTTGATTTCGTTAAATATGCTATATTTTGCCTTGTTAAAGCAATAAATAGGGCCTTCATTTTTCATCTTATCTTTACCAAACGTTATCAGTTTTTTTTTTTTGTTCTTTTATTATTTTTATTTTTTTATTTTTTAAATTTGTAAATTTTAAAAAAAAAAAATTGTGTTTTTTTAATTTTTTTAATTTTTTAATTTTTATTATCTCTACTGGCCAACTTGGAAAACCAGCCAAATCTGACCAGTTATGGCAGAGTTATGGCTGTTGATTTAGTTAAAAATGCTATATTTTGCCTCTTTAAGACGATAGTCACTCGCTTCATTGATGTTATAAGAGCCATATTAGCAGTAGAGTGTCCACAGGCCCTCTTGGGCCTCTTGTTATTTCTTTTACATTTTTAGTTGCATGCCATATATTATAAATTGTTTTTGGCCTGTCTGTTTTAATGAATTTGTTAACAATTGCATTTTATTCATGACAATGTAATTTTATATCAATACCACTTTCTCCATGATTATCAAAAAAGTCATAAATTTGTTTTGTTCCAATTAATTCATGTTTTTGGGATGAAGCAGAATCTTTTTTCGAAACATGTTTTGTTCTAAGAACTTTGTGAGTATTTGCTACAATGCATACTACATCTGTATGATACAAGTTCTTACATGTGCCATGTCGGGCATCAATGAGGATGTTAATGGTATTATCCTGTTCTTTGTTTGTTTGTACTGTATTTCCATTTTGATGGCTTCCTCATAAGATTCAACTGTCATTTGAGTTACTACCCTGCTATATTTATTAAATACTTCTGATACATACTTTTCTCCCAAACACCCTATGCCTGCTAACTGACAGAATCTATTAAACTGGTAGGGGAGCATCCCAGAGACATTATATCCATGCAAGATTCTTTGATTTCCAAGATTTTTTCCCCCCAAATATGGTGTGCTGCTCCACAATATATCATGTTTTAGAGCACATGAAATTTTCACAATTCCTACATGACCCTGGTATTTTATTGAAGTAACTACCAGCTTTTCCTTGCATACTTTGATATGATCATTTGCACGATTCAGGAGAGTTTTTATTTTTAGCTCGACTATTCGAAGAATAAGAGAGCTTATGTAATCACCTCGGCGTCAGGGTCCCACATCAAGGTTTGCGTGTAAGCTGTGTTTACAAGTCTATATCCCTTTCATTTCTTATCCTAGCACAACCAAATTTGGCCATGGGCTTCCTTATAGCATTATCTTAAGGGCTGCATAAGCAATTTTGGTTCCTGTAACCCATGGGCTCCCATGGAACCCAAATTATGATAGCCCTTAAAATGTGTCTGTTTCACATAAATTTTTGCGTGTAAGCTGTGTTTTTCTCTTAAATTTCTTGTCCTAGCTGATCTAAATTTTGGAATTGGTTTCCTTATAGTATGTTATAAAGGGTTGGGTAAGTAATTTTGTCTTCTGCAAATTCTGGGCTCCCATGGAACCCAAATTGTGATGGCCCATGAAATGTGCAATAAAGGCAGATCTAGGTTTGCATGTAAGCATGTATATATCTATAATTTTGGTTTGGGATTTCTTATAGCATTATGCATCTTATTCATACTTCACCCATATTGGGGCATGGGCTCCCTCCTCCACCCTGCCCCCACTCCCCACCCCCCCACTCCACACACCTATTTTTTTTAATTTGTTTTTATTCTGTGTTGTTTTAGTCAATTCTTACACATATATGTTGCCCCCTCCACCCCGCCTCTCACCCCCCTCCCCCCTCCACCCACCCCCGCCTCTCACTCCCCTCCACAGTTGAAACCTTTTTTTTTTTACATATTTCTGTGTCACTCAATTCTTACACATATATGTTGCCCCTCCACCCCGCCTCTCACCCCCTTCCCCCCTCCCCCCACCCACTTGAAACTTTTTTTTTTTACATATTTCTGTGTTGCTTTTGCCCCCTGGCTCCCCTCCCCCACTACCCCCCTCCCCTCCCCCCCCCCCCCCCCCCCCCCCCCCCCCCCCCCCCCCCCCCCCCCCCCCCACACACACACACACCACACACCAGAACATTTGTATAATATTTCTGTGTGGTTTTGGTCAATTCTTACAAATAGCTTCTTACACATATATGTTGCTCCGTCCCCTACACCCCCTGCCTCTCCACCCCTCCCCTCCCCTCCCCACCCCCACCACACACACTCTCGAGTTTTTTTTTTTTTTTTTTTTTTTACACATTTCTGTGTTGTTTTGATAAATTCTTACACATAGCTTCTTACACATAGCTTCTTACATGAGCTTCTTACACATATTTGTTGCTCACTCCCCCATCCCCCCTGCCTCTCCAGTCCCCCCCCCCCCCCCCCCACACACACACGAAACTTTTTTTTTTTTTTACATATTTCTGTGTTGTTTTAGTCAATTCTTACACATAGCTATATTGCACCCGTCCCCTAACCCCACACTCCTCCCCACCCCACACGCTCGAAACTGAAATATTTTTATTTAATGTTTATTGTTTTTTACATATGTCTGTGTTGTTTTGGTAAATTCTTACACATTGCTTCTTAAACATATATGTTGCCCACTCCACCCCACTCCCTGCCTCTCCACCACCCCCCCACCCCCCCACTCGAAACTTGATTTTTTTTTTATTTATTTATTTTGCATATTTCTGTGTTGTTTTTGTCAATTCTTACACATAGCTATCTTGCCTCCACCCCCTCCCCCCACTCCCACCCCACTCGAAATATTTTTAATTTTATTTTGTTTTACCATATTTCTGTGTTGTTTTGGTCAATTCTTACATAGCTTCTTACACATATTTTGCCCTCCCCACACCCCGCCTCTTCCCCATCCCCACTCAAAACTCTATTTTTTTTTATTTTTTTTTTTACATATTTTTGTGTTGTTTTGGTGAATTCTTACATAGCTTCTTACACATATATGTTGCCCTCATCACCCCACTCCCCACACCACCTACCCCAGCCTCTCCACACCCCCACCGCCCAACCCCACTCAAAAGTCTTTTTTATTTTTATTTTACATATTTCTGCGTAGTTTTGCTCAATTCTTACACATAGCTATGTTGCGGTCCCAACCCCACCCCACATTGTTTTAGCCTTGTTTTCTGATAGTATATACTAGCTATATAATTTATTATTCTCTGAAAAATCGAATAGCCGAGCTGCGCTGTTCTCCGACATCTCTTGTTTCTGAAGTAGTAACAAACATTTGATCTTCACTTTCATCACATGGTCTAATATATTGAAAAGAAGGATCATGAAAATGTTCCTCTGTTTGATTTTCTTGCTCAGTTTCTGACGAATATCAATATGTCTGCTTTTATAGGATTTCAATACCTCAAGCAAGAGCTCTTTTGAGGTCACACTTTTCCTAAAAATGGTTTTATTTCTTTCTCAAGATTGAGTATGTCTTGTTTTTAGCTCGACTGATCAAAGATCAGCAGAGCTTATGACGTGGTGCGGCGTCTGTCGTCCGTCTGCCTGTCCGTCCGTCTGTAAACTTTTTTTGTGGCGACTACTCCTCTGAAACTATTGTTCGGATTTTCATGAAACTTCACAGGAATGTTGCACTTGATGTCTAGTTGATCTTAGCAAAAATTCAGGTCGGCTGGAAATTCAAGGGGCCACCACGGCTAAAAATAGATTTTAAAAATGCGATTTTGTGGTGACTACTTCTCAAAAACCGTAAGTGATATTGATTTGGAACCTTTACCAAAATCACTGGCACGACATGTAGTTGATCCTAACCAAAGTTCATTTATAATTGGATGTCAAACATGGCCGCCAGCGGATTTTGATTACATAGAGTTATATAGGAAAAACTTGTGGCGACTACTCCTCTGAAATAACTTAACGGATTTTCATGAAACTTCTCATGAATGTTGCTCTTGATGTCTAGTTGATCCTAGCAAAAATTCAGGTCAGTTTAAATTCCAGATGGCCGCCACGGCTAAAAATAGATTCTAAAATTCATTTTGTTGACGACTACTTCTCAAAAATATGTAAGTGATATTGATTTGGAACATTTACCAAAATGAATGGCTCGACATGTAGTTGATCCAAATCAAAGTTCATTTATGATTGGATGTCAAACATGGCCGCCAGTGGCCATCTTTGTTTACATAGAGTTATATAGGAAAAACTTGTGGCGACTACTCCTGAAACTACTTGACGGATTTTTATGAAACTTCACAGGAATGTTGCTCTTGATGTCTAGTTGATCCTAGCAAAAAATGAAATCAGCCGAAAATTTAAGATATCCAGCACGGTCAAAATATATTTTAAAAATGCAATTTTGTGGTGACTACATGTACATCTCAAAAATCGTAAGTGATATTGATTTGGAACCTTTACGAAAATTACTGGCACGACATGTAGTTAATCCTAACCAAAGTTCATTTTGATTGGATGTCAAACATGGCCGCCAGTGGCCATCTTTGTTTACGTAGAGTTATATAGGAAAAACATATGACGACTACTCCTGTGAAATTACTTGTTGGAATTTCATGGAACTTGACATGAATGTTGCTCTTGATGTCTAGTTGATCCTAGCAAAATTTCAGATCGGTAGAAAATTCAAGATGGCCGCCACTACTAAAAATAGATTTTAAAAATGCGACTGTGGTGACTACTTCTCAATAAGCATAAGTGATATTGAATTGGAACCTTTACCAAAATGACTGGTGCGACATGTACTTGGTCCTAACCAAGATTCACTTTGATTACTTGTAAAACATGGCCTCCAGTGACCATCTTTGTTTACATAGAGTTATATAGGAAAAACTTGTGGCGACTACTCCTGGATTTTCATGAAACTTTTGCTCTTGATCTCTAGTTGGATATAGCACAATTTCAGTTCGGACGGAAATTCAAGATGGCTGCCATGGCTAAAAATAGATTTTTAAAAAAACAGATTTGTAGCAATTACTTCTTGAAAACTCTCTGTGATATTAATTATGGGACTTTTTCTAAAATGATCAGCATGACATGATGTTGGTCTTTGTTGAAAATTATTTTGATTTTCATGAAAACTTCACAGGAATGCTGATCTAGTTATCAAAAACCTAACAGTAAAAACTTAAAGGTCATTGACCTCTTCTTTTCTTCACTCTGAAGGTCATTATATGGGTTAAATACTCATTTTTTTTCTTCACGAAAACTTAACGTTGGTTATAACTTTCTAATTTCTTGATATTTCTTCATCAAACTTTCAATATATACTCATGACAACATCGACATGGCCATACAAAATAGAAAAAATCAAGGTCACAGTGAAGGTCTATATGGGTTAAAGTCTTATTTTTTTTCTTTACGAAAAACTGTCAAGGTTATTAATTTTTTTTTCTGGGTCCAAAAAAAAACCTTGTTATACAGACAAAAACGCTGACAGGTGACCACACGTCTTCCGCGGAATATCCATCTAGTTAAAAAACAAATTTGTAGCGACTACATCTTGAAAACTAATCTGATCATTTCTGCCAGCGATCATCTTTGTTTACAAGAGTTAAATAGTAAAAATTTGTAGCGACTTACTCCTCTGAAACTACTTGACAGATTGTCATGAAATTTCACAGGAATGCTTATCTAGCTATCAAAACCTATCAATAGTGCTTCAAGGTCATTTAAGAATTGCCTACAGTCTATCACCACCCCTTCGGATGTAACCCCTGTGTCATAATTTGGAAACTTTTAGGATTTCCTTGAATAGAAGAATAGAACCAATCAACCAGCTTGGGCGTGATGTCCAGCCCCACTATTTGGGACCTATCAGTAGATATTTAAGGTCATTGACCTCTTGTCTAGTTTTGTATTATGGAGAAACTGTTTATTTGTGTATTTCAGAGGGTGTAATAGAATGTTTAGGGAAGGAGATTGCCATAAAATTACTGCAGTTGACCAAAGATGTGGAAGATAGTGGTGGAATGTACACAGTGGTAAACTATCCTTTGATTTTAATATGTAAAACTGTTTCTAGCACTCCTGATAAAATATCAACAGAGCTTTTACTTTGCTGGGGTGTACATCGTCTGTCCGTGCCTATGCCTAGGTCGCCTGAGACTGCGAGTTATTGGGGCTATCTTAGTCCATAATAATAATAATAATAATAATAATTTCTTTATTTAACGAAGGTTAAAACACATTAAGTTAGGCATATAAAATACATACACTTATTTTCAATGTGGCCTTCGAACAATAATGCTATAAAAGTTATTAATACATATAAAAACATTCATGCTCATGCGCACACACGCAAACATCCATATACACAACAATACTACCGATCCGACAAACACTCATTGGTTAATACATTCATAGGATATTTAAGCAATTACATGCATACAGTGCCAGTTTCACTCAAGAAAAAAAAAAAGGAAAAAAAAAGTAAATAAAAAAAAAAGGAAAAAAGGGTAAAAAAATGTCCATCCGTCGTCCGTCATCCTTTTGCTTCAAACGACGTCCTGAGAAACCGCTTGGCTAATTTTTATACGCCCGTTTGAAAAACGGGGTATGGGGTTGTCCGTCTGTCTGTCTGTCTGTTCGGCCGATAACTCCGAAACCATTACGCCTACACTCGTGAAACTTCATAGGTACATTTCCATAGGTGAGAGGAGGATCCCTATTGTTTTTAGCTCTACTGATCAAAGATCAGCAGAGCTTATGACATGATGCGTTGTACGGACGTCCGTATGTGCGTCTGTCCGTAAACTTTTTTTGTAGCGACTACTCTTTCTGAAACTGTTGGATGGGTTTTCATGAAACTTTACAGGAATGTTGCCCGTGATGTCTAGTTGGTCCTAGCAAAAATTCACGTTGATGTGAAATCCAAGATGGCCGCCAAAGCTAACATTATATTTTTAAAATACAAGCTTGTACTACTACTTCTTGAAAACTATAAGTGATATTGATATGGGTCTTTTTCTAAAATGATCAGCCTGACATGATGTTGGTCCTTGTCGAAAATCGTTTTAATTCGATGTTAAACATTGCTGTCCTGCCATCTTTGTTTACATAGAGTTATATAGTAAATAAGTCATTGACCTCTTGTTGGGGTCAGTAGGTCAGAGTTCAAGGCCACCATGACCTTATAGAGACAAACCCATTCCGAACCATAACACCTACACTCATGAAACTTCATAGGTACATTGCCCTAGGTGAGAGGAGGATCCCTATTGTTTTTGGGGTCAGTAGGTCAAAGTCACCATGACCTTATATAGAAAAAGGCATTCCAGACGATAACTTCGAAACTATAACTCCTACATTCATGAAACTTCATAGGGACATTGCCCTAGGTGAGAGGAGGTTTTGGGGTCAGTAGGTACATTGCCCAAGGTGAGAGGAGGATCCCTATTGTTTTTGGGGTCAGTAGGTCAAAGGTCAAGGTCATTGTGACCTTATATAGAAAAACGCATTCCGGACGATAATTTCGAAACCATAACACCTAACTCGTGACACTTCATAGGGAAATTCCCCTAGGTGAGAGGAGGTTTTGGAGTCAGTAGGTCAAAGGTCAATGTCAAGAATGGAAGAAACGCTCTGAAATACATAATAAAGCATGCTAAGTGATCACTTAATAAATACATATATGATCAAGTACATGTACAATAACAAAGAATGCATCCATATGTATTTACTTCTTCAGATTATATAATGCAGATTATATAAATGTCTTTATGTGTCTAGTGACCTGATGTTGATCATAGTTATATTAAAGAACAATGAATACATAAAATAGCTGTGCCTATAAATCAATGCAACACACCTCACCAGATACAGATTTATACAATGACTTACCAATTTATGGAATTAAGGGTCATTCTCTCAGCACATCTTCAAAGCCACACAGTGTAGTTAATCAACTCTGCAAGTTAATAACATTGTTAATATTGTGGAAACATTTGACAGGGCTGTGGTTATTACACCCGGCGCGCGCCCCCCCTAAAAATTCCGGATCATACATGTCCATGTTACTTCAAACAATTTCGATGCACGCCCTCGGCATAAAATTTTTTCTCACTCGCTTTGCTCGCTCGACGCATAATGGTTAATGAGTGGTTCAGTTAACACATTGTTAAATCCTTTTACTTGAAAACGGACTTTTTACCCTATCAATGCACTACCGCAACCGTTTTACGAGGCTAGAAACGGACCCAATAATTGACCAAAATCTTAAGCCCCCCATCAAAAACAATTTCGATGCACGCCCTCAGTATAAAAAAAAATCGCGCTCGCTCGACGCAAAATGGCTAATGAGTGGTTTAATTAACACATTATTAAGTCCTTTTATTTGAAAACGGACTTTTTTACCCTATCAATGCACTACCGCAACCGTTTAATGAGCCTAGAAACGGACCCGAAAATTGACCAAAATCTTAGGCACCCCCTAAGCTGAAATCCTGGATCCGCCCCTGGACTGTCTTAGTTTTCCCAAAATAATCAAAACTGTAAACATTAAAGTTACCTCAACTCATAGACACATTAAAAGAAAACAATTGCAAATATGAATAAACAGACCATTTACAAACTATGAGACACACCAAAAATCAACATGTCCGACCAAGTTACTTTGTCCAACTAGCTGAGTAAACACTCAGTCCAAGAATGTGTGGACAACTGTGTGAACACATTGAGTCATGTGACCAGATTCTAAGTAAAAGTCAACTCAAGCATAAGGTCACATACCACTATTGTTTTGGGGCTACTGATTGGCTGAAAAAAGTATAGGGTGTATTAGGGTATATCTTTTTCGAAAGAGCTATTTTCTGATTGGGTAGAATTGCCTTAATCATAACTGATGTACATAAAATGTCAAAATAATATGTGTAGGTGATAAAAAACAAACAAACTGTATTTGTTCTTGCATCTGGGCTTTTTTATTGAGAAAATTTCAGGTATAGTAAATTATCAGAAATTCACATTTATTTGCTTCGAGCCCGACGGTCAGCACCTTCATCAAACCGAAAGTAGGTGAAAGCATTACAAAACCCCCAATTATTTTCAAGTGTGTCTAGGATAGTTCTTGAAAATAAAGTAGCCTAAAAGGTTCCCTTGGGTATGTAAAATGTGTTTTAGGGCCAAAAGGCTATAATGTAACCCTATGAAAAATGCAATACTTTTTTTCTAACACAATGATTTGAAAGTGTGAGAAATGTTGAATTATGTTGTATTTTGACTTTTCTTGTAACTTTTTTAAAGGGAGTACATCAGGATTTTCATGGGGTTTAGGTGTCCGACTAAAAATTGACAAAAAATAATATTTTCTATTCTGAATGGCCTAAACATAATGAATGAGCCGAAAAATTATCCCTTATTTGCCAAAAAAAACATTCTGCACAGCAATATGTGCTATCCTAGGTGACGCACCAGGGTTAATTTCAGAATTTTACGTCCGATTCCACCCTAGCTATATGGTGTTTTCAAAGTTTAGACAGTAACACAATGGTTCTGACATTATATTTTGATTGATATAAGTGTTTTATCATAAATTGGAACATTTTTAAAATTTAAGATGTTTCATGAAAAATCCTGATGTACCCCCTTTAATGATTTTTAGCTCTACTGGCCGAAGGCCAGCAGAGCTTATGGGATGCCGAGTTGTCCGTCGTCCGTCCGTCGTCCGTCGTCGGCGTTAAATTTTGCCTAGTTAAGACGATAGGGCCTTCATTTTTCATCCTATCTTTACCAAACTTTACCACATTGTTAATATCAATGAAAGCTCGGACAAGTTCGAAAACCAGCCAGATCGGACCAGTAACAGCGGAGTTATGGCCCTTGATTTAGTTAAAAATGCTATATTGGTATATTTTGCCTTGTTAAGACAATAAGGCCTTCATTTTTCATCCTATCTTTACCAAACTTTACCACATTGTTAATATCAATTAAAGCTCGGATAAGTTCGAAAACCAGCCAGATCGGACCAGTAACAGCAGAGTTATGGTTCTTGATTTAGTTAAAAATGCTATATTGCTATAATTTGCCTTGTTAAGATGATAGGGCCTTCGTTTTTAGCTCGACAGCTTATGGGATGCCGAGTTTACTAGTTTTGTCTCATTAAGACGATAGGGCCTTCATTTTTCATTCAATCTTTACCAAACTTTAACAGGTTGTTAATATCAATGACAGCTCGGATGAGTTCGAAAACCAGCCAGATCGGCCAAGTAACAGCGGAGTTGTGGCCCTTGATTTAGTTAAAAATGCTATATTGCTATATTTTGCCTGGTTAAGACGATATGGCCTTCATTTTTCTACCTATCTTTACCAAACTTTACCACATTGTTAATATCAATGAAAGCTCGGACAGGTTCGAAAACCAGCCAGATCAGACCAGTAACACTAGAGTTATGGTCCTTGATTTAGTTAAAAATGCTATATTGCTTTATTTTGCCTCGTTAAGATGATAGGGCTTTCATTTTTCATCCTATCTTTACCAAACTTTACCACATTGTTAATATCAATGAAAGCTCGGACAAGTTCGAAAACCAGCCATATCTGACTAGTAACAGCGAAGTTATGGCCCTTGATTTAGTTAAAAATGCTATATTTATGGCTTTCCACACAAAGTGTGGTAGGGGAGCCATATTGTTTTTGTGCTTTCTGTCTGTCTGTCTGCGTGTCTGTAGGTCTGTGTCTCAAACGATGTCCGATCAATAACTAGAGAATGGTTGGACCTAGGGTCCTCAAACTTGGAAGGATGGTTGGTCATGACAAGTAGATGACCCCTATTGATTTTGGGGTCACTAGGTCAAAGGTCAATGTTGCGGTGACATTGACTATCAAAACGATGTCCGATCAATAACTAGAGAATGGTTGGACCTAGGGTCCTCAAACTTGGAAGGATGGTTGGTCATGACAAGTAGATGACCCCTATTGATTTTGGGATCACTAGGTCAAAGGTTAATGTTGCGGTGACATTGACTATCAAAACGATGTCCGATCAATAAATAGAGAATGGTTGGACCTAGGGTCCTCAAACTTGGAAGGATGGTTGGTCATGACAAGTAGATGACCCCTATTGATTTTGGGGTCACTAGGTCAAAGGTCAAGGTTGCGGTGACATTGACTATCAAAACGATGTCCGATCAATAACTAGAGAATGGTTGGACCTAGGGTCCTCAAACTTGGAAGGATGGTTGGTCATGACAAGTAGATGACCTCTATTGATTTTGGGGTCACTATGTCAAAGTTTAATGTTGCGGTGACATTGACTATCAAAACGATGTCCGATCAATAACTAGAGAATGGTTGGACCTAGGGTCCTCAAACTTGGAAGGATGGTTGGTCATGACAAGTAGATGACCCCTATTGATTTGGGGTCACTAGGTCAAAGGTCAAGGTTGCGGTGACATTGACTATCAAAACGATGTCCGATCAATAACTAGAGAATGGTTGGACCTAGGGTCCTCAAACTTGGAAGGATGGTTGGTCATGACAAGTAGATGACCCCTATTGATTTTGGGGTCACTAGGTCAAAGGTCAAGGCCGTAGGTCTGTCTGTGTCACAAACGATGTCCGATCAATAACTAGAGAACGGTTGGACCTACGGTCTTCAAACTTGAAAGGATGGTTGGTCATGACAAGTAGATGACCCCTATTGATTTTGGGATCACTAGGTCAAAGGTCAAGGCCGTAGGTCTGTCTGTGTCACAAACGATGTTCGATCAATAACTAGAGAATGGTTGGACCTACGGTCCTCAAACTTGGAAGGATGGTTGGTCATGACAAGTAGATGACCCCTATTGATTTTGGGGTCACTAGGTCAAAGGTCAAGGTTGCGGTGACCTTGACTATCAAAACGATGTCCGATCAATATCTAGAGAACGGTTGGACCTAGGGTCCTCAAACTTGGAACGACGGTTAGTCATGACAAGTAGAGGGGTCACTAGGTCAAAGGTCAAGGTCGTGGTGACCGACTATTAATACGATGTCCGATCAATAACTAGAGAACGGTTGGACCTAGGGTCCTCAAACTTGGAAGGATGGTTGGTCATGACAAGTAGATGACCCTATTGATTTTGGGGTCAAAGGTCAAGGTTGCGGTGAAACGATGTCCAATCAATAACTAGAGAATGGTTGGACCTAGGGTCCTCAAACTTGGAAGGATGGTTGGTCATGACCAGTAGATGACCCTATTGATTTTGGGGTCACTAGGTCAAAGGTCAAGGTTGCGGTGAAACTATGTCCGATCAATAACTAGAGAATGGTTGGACCTAGGGTCCTCAAACTTGGAAGGATGGTTGGTCATGACCAGTAGATGACCCCTATTGATTTTTAGCTCAACTGATCAGAGATCAGCGGAGCTTATGCCGTGGTGCGGCGTCCGTCCGTCCGTCCGTCCGTCTGTCCGTTAAATTTTATTTGTAGCGACTACTCCTCTGAAACTACTGGATGGATATTCATGAAACTTTACAGAAATGTTGCCCATGAAGTCTAGTTGATCCTAGCAAAAATTCATGTTGATGTCCAATCCAAGATGGCCGCCAAAGCTAAAAATAGAATTTTAAAATACAAGTTTATAGCGACTACTTCTTGAAAACTATAAGTGATATTGATATGGGACTTTTTCTATAATGATCAGCATGACATGATGTTGGTCCTTGTCAAAAATCGTTTTGATTCGACGTTAAACATGGCTGCCAGTGGCCATCTTTGTTTACATAGAGTTATATAGTAAAAACTTGTAGCGACTACTCCTCTGAAACTACTTGGCGGATTTTCATGAAACTTTACAGGAATGTTGCTCTTGATGTCTAATTGATCCTAGCAAAATTTCAGGCTGGCCGGAAATTCAAGAAGGCCGCCACGGCTAAAAATAGATTTAAAATAAATAGATTTTTAGCGACTACTTCTTGAAAACTGTAAGAGATATTGATATGGGACTTTTTCTAAAATGATCAGCATGACATGATGGTTATATGAGTCGAACATTATTTTGATTCGACGTTAAACATGGCTGCCAGTGGCCATCTTTGTTTACATACAGTTATATAATGAAAACTTGTAGCGACTACTCCTCTGAAACTACTTGACGGATTTTTAAGAAACTTCACAGGAATGTTGCTCTTGATGTCTAATTGATCCTAGCAAAATTTCAGGTCGGCCGGAAATTCAAGATGGCCGCCGCGGCTAAAAATAGATTTTCAAAAAACAAGTTTGTAGCGACTACTTCTTTAAAACTATTAAAGTGATATTGATATGGGACTTTTTCTAAAATGATCAGCATGACATGATGTTGTTCCTTGTCAAAAATAGTTTTGATTCGACGTTAAACATGGCTGCCAGCGGCCATCTTTGTTTACATAGAGTTATATAGTAAAAACTTGTAGCGACTACTCCTCTGAAGCTACTAGACAGATGTTCATGAAACTTCACAGTAATGTTGCACTTGATGTCTAGTTGATCCTAGAAAAATTTCAGGCTGGCTGAAAATTCAAAATGGCCGCCACGGCTAAAAATAGATTTAAAATAAATGAATTTGTAGTGACTACTTCTTGAAAACTGTATGTGATATTGATATGGGACTTTTTCTAAAATGATCAGCATGACATGATGTTGATCCTTGGCGAAAATTATTTTGATTCGACATTAAACATGGGCGCCAGTGGCCATCTTTGTTTACATAGAGTTTGTATAATAAAAATTTGTAGCGATTACGCTATAAGTGATATTGATATGGGACTTTTTCTAAAATGATCAGTATGACATGATGTTGATCCTTGTCAAATTATTTTGATTTGACATTAAACATGGCCGCCCGGCCATCTTTGTTTACATAGAGTTATATAATGAAAACTTGTAGCGACTACTCCTATGAAACTACTTGATGGATTTTCATGAAACTTCACAGGAATGTTGACCTAGCTATTAAAAATCTATCAGTAGAGCTTCAAGGTCATTGACCTCTTGTTTATTTTTTTTTTATTTTTTTTAATTTTTTTTTTTAAATATTTTTTAATTTTAATTTTTTGTTTAATTCTTTTTTTATTCTTTTTTTTTTTTATTTTTTTTTTTATTTTTTTTTTTTTATTTTTTTTTAAATTTTTGCATAAGAAGTTTTAGGGTCAGCCCTTTAAAAAAATAGGGTCGGTAGGGTTACTTGAACCACAGATATTTTTTTATGTGGCCTTACTGATACAGATAGTAGATACAGTCACAGGGATATTGAATATCAAAACGATCTCAGATCAATAAAGAACAGTTGGACCTAGAGTCGTCAATTATGTCTGTTCGGGCGAGTGGGGGAGCCATACGTTTTTGTCCCATGGACAATAACAATTTCTAGTTATTTATGGCTCCCCCACACAAAGTGTGGTAGGGGAGCCATATTGATTTTGTGCTTTCTGTCTGTCTGTTTCTCTGCGTGTCTGTGTCACAAACGATGTCCGATCAATAACTAGAGAATGGTTGGACCTAGGGTCCTCAAACTTGGAAGGATGGTTGGTCATGACAAGAAGATGACCCCTATTGATTTTGGGGTCACTAGGTCAAAGGTCAAGGTTGCGGTGTTATTGACTATCAAAACGATGTCCGATCAATAACTAGAGAATGGTTGGACCTAGGGTCCTCAAACTTGAAAGGATGGTTAGTCATGACAGGTAGATGACCCCTATTGATTTTGGGGTCACTAGGTCAAAGGTCAAGGTTGCGGTGACATTGACTATCAAAACGATGTCCGATCAATAACTAGAGAATGGTTGGATCTAGGGTCCTCAAACTTGGAAGGATGGTTGGTCCTGACAAGTAGATGACCCCTATTGATTTTGGGGTCACTAGATCAAAGGTCAAGGTTGCGGTGACATTAACTATCAAAACGATGTCCGATCAATAACTAGAGAATGGTTGGACCTAGGGTCCTCAAACTTGGAAGGATGGTTGGTCCTGACAAGTAGATGACCCCTACTGATTTTGGGGTCACTAGGTCAAAGGTCAAGGTTGCGGTGACATTGACTTATCAAAACGATGTCCGATCAATAACTAGAGAATGGTTGGACCTAGGGTCCTCAAACTTGGAAGGATGGTTGGTCATGACAAGTAGATGACCCCTATTGATTTTGGGGTCACTAGGTCAAAGGTCAAGGTTGACCCCTATTGATTTTTTTGTTTAATCTTTTTTTTTAATTATTTAAAAAAAAAAAAAAAAAAAAAAAAAAAAAAATATTTTTTTTATTGATTTTTTTATTTGTTTATTTTTTAATTTTTGCATAAAAAGTTTTAGGGTCGGCCCCTTAAAAAAATAGGGTCTGTCGGGTTACCTGAACCACACATATTTTTATGTGGTCATACTGATACAGATAGTAGATACAGTCACAGGGATATTGAATATCAAAACCATCTCAGATCAATAGAGGACGGTTGGACCCAGAGTCGTCAATTATGCCTGTTCGGGCTAGTGGGGGAGCCATACGTTTTTGTCCCATGGACAATAACAATTTCTAGTTTGCCTTGTTAAGATGCTAGGGGCTTCATTGTTCATCCGATCATTACCAAACATTATCAGATTGTTAATATCAATGAAAGCTCGGACAAGTTTGAAAACCAGCCATATCGGAATAGTAACAACGGAGTTATGGCCCTTGATTTAGTTAAAAATGCTATATTTTGCCTTGTTAAGATGCTAGGGGCTTCATTGTTCATCCGATCGTTACTAAACATTATCAGATTGTTAATATCAATGAAAGCTCGGACAAGTTCGAAAACCAGCCATATCGGACTAGTAACAGCGGAGTTATGGCCCTTGATTTAGTTAAAAATGCTATATTTTGCCTCGTTAAGATGATAGGGCTTTCATTTTTAGCTCTACTAGCCGAAGGCCAGCAGAGCTTATGAGATGCCGAGTTGTCCATCGTCCGTCCGTCGTCCGTCGTCCGTTGTTAACTTTTGTCTCGTTAAGACGATAGGGCCTTCATTTTTCATCTGAGCTTTACCAAACTTTAATAGGTTGTTAATATCAATGAAAGCTCGGATGAGTTCGAAACCAGCCAGATCGGACAAGTAACAGCAGAGTTATGGCCCTTGATTTAGGTAAAAATGCTATATTGCTAAATTTTGCCTTGTTAAGACGATAGGGCCTTCATTTTTCATTCTATCTTTACCAAACTTTACCACATTGTTAATATCAATGAAAGCTCGGACAAGTTTGAAAACCAGCCAGATCGGACCAGTAACAGCGGAGTTATGGTCCTTGATTTAGTTAAAAATGCTATATTGCTATATTTTGCCTCGTTAAGACAATAGGGCCTTCGTTTTTCATCCTATCTTTACCAAACTTTACCACATTGTTAATATCAATGAATGCTCGGACAAGTTCGAAAACCAGCCATTACGGTCTAGTATCAGCGGAGTTGTAGCCCTTGATTTAGTTAAAAATGCTATGTTTTGCGTCGTTAAGACGATAGGGGCTTCATTGTTCATGCGATCTTTACCAATCTTTATCAGATTGTTAATATCGTTAAAAGCTCAAACAAGTTTGAAAAACAGCCATATCGGATCAATAACAGCGAAGTTATGGCCCTTTATTTAGTTGAAAATGCTATATTTTGCCTCGTTAAGACAACAGGGGCTTCATTGTTCATCCGATCTTTACCAAACTTGATCAGATTGTTAATATCAATGAAAGCTTGAACAAGTTCGAAAACCAGCCATATCGGACTAGTAACAGCGGAGTTATGGCCCTTGATTTAGTTAAATATGCTATATTTTGCCTCGTTAAGACTATA
Organism: Cyrtodaria siliqua; assembly: GCA_037043455.1. NCBI lineage: Eukaryota > Metazoa > Mollusca > Bivalvia > Adapedonta > Hiatellidae > Cyrtodaria > Cyrtodaria siliqua. The sequence continues at coordinate 279,681 of JAWPHD010001226.1, forward strand.
GGGGCTTCATTGTTTATCCGATCTTTACCAAACTTAATCAGATTGTTAATAGCAATGAAAGCTCGAACAAGTTCGAAAACCAGCCATATCGGACCAGTAACATCAGAGTTATGGCCCTTGATTTACTTCAAAATGATATATTTTGTCTCGTTAAAACGATAGGGCCTTTATTTTTCATCCGATCTTTACCAAACTTCATCAGATTGTTAATGTCTATGAAAGCTTGGTCAGGTTCGAAAAACAACCAGATCGGCCCAGTAACAGCGGAGTTATGGCCGTTGATTTTGTTAAAAATGCTATAATTTGCCTCATCGTATGATAGGGCCTTCATTTTGCATCTTATCTTTGCCAAACTTTACCAGCTTTTACGACTGTCTTTTTTATATTATTATTTATTTTTTTTTTTTTTTATTTTTTTTTATTTATTTATTTATTTATTTTTTTAGCTCTACTGGCCGAAGGCCAGCAGAGCTTATGGGATGCCGAGTTGTCCGTCGTCCGTCCGTCGTCCGTCCGTCCGTCCGTCGTCCGTCCGTCCGTTGTTAACTTTTGTCTCGTTAAGACGATAGGGCCTTCATTTTTCATCCGATCTTTACCAAACTTTAACAGGTTGTTAATATCAATGAAAGCTCGGATGAGTTCGAAAACCAGCCAGATCGGACTAGTAACAGCGGAGTTATGGCCCTTGATTTAGTTAAAAATGCTATATTGCTAAATTGTGCCTCGTTAAGACGATAGGGCATTCATTTTTCATCCTATCTTTACCAAACTCTACCAGATTGTTAATATCAATGAAAGCTCGGACAAGTTCGAAAACCAGCCAGATTGGACCAGTAACAGCGGAGTTATGGTCCTTGATTTAGTTAAAAATGCTATATTGCTATATTTTGCCTCGTTAAGACGATATGGCCTTCGTTTTTCATCCTATCTTTACCAAACTTTACCACATTGTTAATATCAATGAAAGGTCGGATAAGTTCGAAAACCAGCCATATCGGACTAGAAACAGCGGAGTTATGGCCCTTGATTTAGTTAAAAATGCTATATTTTGCATCGTTAAGACGATAGGGGCTTCATTGTTCATCTGATCTTAACCAATCTTTATCAGATTGTTGATGTCGTTGAAAGCTCGAACAAGTTTGAAAAATGGCCATATCGGACCAATAACAGCGGAGTTATGGCCCTTGATTTAGTTAAAAATGCTATATTTTGCCTCGTTAAGACGATAGGGGCTTCATTGTTCATCCGATCCTTACCAAACTTTATCAGATTGTTAATATCAATGAAAGCTTGGACAAGTTTGAAAACCAGCTATATCGGACTAGTAACAGCGGAGTTATGGCCCTTGATTTAGTTAAAAATGCTATATTTTGCCTCGTTAAGACTATAGAGGCTTCATTGTTCATCCGATCTTTACCAAACTTTATCAGATTGTTAATATCAATGAGAGCTCGGACAAGTACGAAAACCAGTATTATCGGAGTTGTAGCCCTTGATTTACTTCAAAATGATATATTTTGCCTCGTTAAGACGATAGGGCCTTCATTTTTCATCCGATCTTTACCAAACTTTATCAGATTGTTAATGTCTATGAAAGCTTGGTCAAGTTCGAAAACCAACCATATCGGACCAGTAATAGCGGAGTTATAGCCCTTGATTTTTTTAAAAATGCTATAATTTTGAGGTCATCTGATCTTTGGCAATCTTTACCAGTTTTTATGACAGTATTTTTTTATATTATTATTAATTTTATTTATCAAACTTTACCAGATTCTTTAGTTATGGCCCTTGATTTAGTTAAAAGCTGTTTTTTGCCCGAAACTTTCAAAAAATGTAAATGGCAGTCACTCGCTACATTGATGTTATAAGAGCCATGTTAGCCAGTAGAGCGTCCACAGGCCCTCTTGGGCCTCTTGTTTATATTTTTTTTTATTTTTTTTTTTAAATTTTTTTTTTTTTTTTTTTTTAGCTCTACTGAAACTACTGAATGGATATTCATGAAACTTTACAGAAATGTTGCCCATGAAGTCTAGTTGATCCTAGCAAAAATTCATGTTGATGTGAAATCCAAGATGGCCGCCAAAGCTAAATATAGATTTTTGTCTCGCCTTCTGAAAAAATGCGAGACTATAGGTGCCGCTAATGTTGGCGGGCTCGACGGCGTCAACATATTATATTTTAACTTTTTTGTCCTTGGGAGTAGAATGTTCAAATTGCATATATAACCTCCTGCTCATTGCCTGTCTTAATGCCGATAACTTCCAGCCCTGCAACTGACCGTGGGTCAGAGTCAAGGTCACTTAAATACATGTACCGTCACCAAATTTTAACATAAATATTGACGGTACATGTATTTTACTGACCTTGACTCCGACCCACGGTCAGTTGCAGGGCTGGAAGTTATTAGCATTAAGATGGGCAATGACCAGGAGGATATATATGAAATTTGAACATTCTACTCCCAAGGACAAGAAAGTTATAATACAATATGTCAGCGTTAAAATTTTGAACAATTTTGTTAAGATTTCGGTTAACATTTCGGTTAAGTTCTTATAACTTATTTCTCCTTTGGAATAGAGTGTTCAAATTTCATATATAACCTCCTGCTCATTGCCCGTCTTAATGCCAATAACTTCCAGCCCTGCAACTGACCGTGGTCAGAGTCAAGGTCACTTAAATACATGTACCGTCACCAAATTTTAACATAAATATTGACGGTACATGTATTTTACTGACCTTGACTCCGACCCACGGTCAGTTGCAGGGCTGGAAGTTATTAGCATTAAGACAGGCAATGACCAGGAGGTTATATATGAAATTTGAACATTCTACTCCCAAGGACGAGAAAGTTATAATACAATATGTCAGCGTTAAATTTTTTGTTAAGATTTCGGTTAACATTCCGGTTAACATTTCGGTTAAGTTCTTATAACTTATTTCTCCTTTGGAGTAGAGTGTTCAAATTTCATATATAACTTCACTGGTTATTGTTCTTCTTATTCCAGTAACTATCAGTCTCCAACTGACCCTGTGTCAAGGTCAGTTTCCTCTTAAATGCATCTACCGTCTCCAAAAAAAATGTGTTAAAGTGCGTTAAATTATTATAACTTTGTTGTTCTTTGGGGTAGAGTGTTCAAATTTCATATATAACCTCACTGGTCATTGTTCTTATTTCAGCGACTTCCAGCCCTCCAACTGACCCTTGGTCAAGGTCAGGGTCACTTTAATAAATGTATATTCTCCAAATTTCACATTGTTTTCGCAGCACTGCAGCAATGTACAGTGTTCAAAATCTCATATATAAACTCACTGGACATTGTTCTTGTCCAGCCAAGCGACTTCCAGCCCTCCAACTGACCCTTGGTCAAGGTCAGAGTCACTTTAATAAATGTATATTCTCCAAATTTCACATTGTTTTCTCAGCACTGCAGCAATGTAGTGTTTAAAATCTCATATATAAACTCACTGGACATTGTTCTTGTCCAGCCATAAACTCATTGTTCTTGTCCAGCCATAATCTGTATAGCTTTATTCTATTTTAAATGCATACACATTCCAATTTTCATGTGAGTTTTATAAGGTTTGACAGGAACTTAATTGCATTATCTTTTTTATGTAGCTACTGCAACAAGCTGGGTAATTTGATACTCCAGCAAAGGTTTATCAAAAGTGTCTATCTTTGGAAGGTTAACTTTTTACTTTAATTCCAATCAGTGTAACATATATAAGGTTGTAAATATTCTGGATAAAAATATGTTTAAACAAATTTAAACAAATATGTTTAATTCAAAAAATATATTACAAATTCCCTTAAATACTGTCTTGATAGCATTTGCCATGGTGATTAGACTTAAATATAATTGCCATTCTAACAGACTGCCAGAAAATGAACTTCGATAAAAGCAACAGTTATTGCTACTATTTATGGAAGTTTAAGAATTAATAACTATTGAGTAAAAATGCGTCTTTCATAGCAGTACAGAACAGTATTACATTAATTATATGTATGACATTTTCCCTGATAAGTGATAATTGAAGCAATTACAGTATACAGCCACCGCATCACTGGCAGAGAATTAGCAGTCAGTTTCCATTATCTTGGTAATTATTTGTTGACACTCTTAATTGCGTGCTGACATAAACATTCCACAACAACATAAGGTCACTTCTATTTCCAAAGCAAAATAAAGTCACTTGTTGTACTTGATATCAGTGAATGTGTTTATGTATCATTGTATGGGATTGTGTGTGTGTGTGTGTGTGTGTGTGAAAAATTAGCTTGGTTTCTCAACTAGGAATAAAATATGGAAAATACAAATGAAAAACAAATTTTTCTCTGCAAAAGAAATGAAAAGAATTGGATATAAAAACAATGTGTAAGTGATCATTTTGGTTTGTTTTGATTTTACAATTTTAGTCGTCTGCTTGTGTTCTATTTTTACACTGTCTTCCCACTGACAGCTTGTAATCTGCAGAATTAAATTACATAGGAACACCTCCAAAAAATCGCTAGTATACTAGGGAATGTTGGGGGTTTAAGGGTGAAGTAGTTCATCAATATAGATGGAACATTACCAGTTTCCTATAATACACTGTAACAAAACTTATAATTTAAAACAATCTTTAAGTCCATAGTCTAGAGTACGGCATGCACTTTGCATAATGTTTATTATAGACTTTGACTACGGTAATTACGGTAATGATGTTGTCACATTCAGTTTTAAATGTTTGACTCCTGATAATTATGCAGGACCTTTATAAATGAACTTTTGTGTTGTTTCTGCTTTTGCGAATGCTACGGTACGATATACTGACAGTCTTGCTTGACTATAAATCCTCGATTTTGTCAAGATGAAGGTCGCTTGAAACATGTATGATGGACATGTTTCTTTAGGCGAGACATCATGTTGCGCGCAACTCTTGTTAAAATACAAGTTTGTAGCGACTACTTCTTGAAAACTCTTAAGTGATATTGATATGGGACTTTTTCTAAAATGATCAGCATGACATGATGTTGGTCCTTGTCGAAAATCATTTTGATTCAACATAGCTGCCAGCGGCCATCTTTGTTTACATAGAGTTGTATAATGAAAACTTGTAGCGACTACTCCTCTGAAACTACTTCGCGGATTTTCATGAAACTTAACAGGAATATTGCTCTTAATATCTTATTGATCCTAGCAAAATTTCAGATCGGCTAGAAATTCAAGATGGCCGCCACAGTTAAAAATAGATTTTTAAAAAATAAGTTTATAGCGCTATTTATTGAAAACTATAAGTGATATTGTTATGGGACTTTTTCTAAATTGATCAGCATGACATGATGGTTATCCAAGTCAGAACATTACTTTGATTCGACGTTAAACATGGCTGCCAGTGGCCATCTTTGTTACATAGTTTTATATAATGAAAACGTGTAGCGATTACTCCTGAAACTACTTGACGGATTTTCATGAAACTTCACACGACTGTTGCTCATGATGTCTTACTGATCCTAGCAAAATTTCAGGTCGGCCGGATATTCAAGATGGCCGCCATTTCTAAAAATAGATTTTCAAAATACAAGTTTGTAGCGACTTCTTCTTGAAAACTAATAAGTGATATTGATATGGGACATTTTCTAAAATGATCAGTATGGACATGATGTTGGTCCTTGTCAAAAATCATGGCTGTCAGCGGCCATCTTTGTTTACATAGAGTTATATAATGAAAACATTGTAGCGACTACTCCTCTGAAACTGCGTGACGGATTTTTCATGAAACTTCACAGGAATGTTGCTCTTGATGTCTAATTAATCCTAGCAAAATTTCAGGTCGGCCGGAAATTCAGGATGCCGCCACTGCTAAAATTATATTTTCAAAAATTGAGTTTGTAGCGACTACTTCCTGCAATCAAAATCAATCAGTAGAGCTTCAAGGTCATTGACCTCTTGTCATATTTTTTTTTTGGAAATTATTCCTTTTTATATATATATATATATATTTTTTTTTTTAGCTCTATGTTGGACCAGTCGAACCAGTAACAGAGGAGTTATGGCTCTTGATTTAGTTAAAAATGCTATATTTTGCCTCGTTAATACGGTATGGCCTTCATTTTTCATCTGATCTTTACCAAACTTTACCAGATTCTTTAGTTATGGCCCTTGATTGAGTTAAAAAGCTGTTTTTTGCCCGAAACTATCAAAAAAACGTAAATGGCAGTCACTCGCTTCATTGATGTTATAAGAGCCATGTTAGCCAGTAGAGCGTCCACAGGCCCTCTTGGGCCTCTTGTTCATCCTATCTTTTACCAAACTTTACCACATTGTTAATATCAATGAAAGCTTGGACAAGTTTGAAAACCAGCCATATCGGACTAGTAACAGCGGAGTTATGGCCCTTGATTTAGTTAAAAATGCTATATTTTGCCTCGTTAAGATGCTAGGGGCTTCATTGTTCATCCGATCTTTACCAAACTTTATCAGATTGTTAATGTCATTGAAAGCTCGGACAAGTTCGAAAACCAGCCATATCGGAACAGTAACAGCAGAGTTGTGGCCCTTGATTTAGTTAAAAATGCTATATTTTGCCTCGTTAAGATGATAGGTGCTTCATTGTTCATCCGATCTTTCCAAACTTTATCAGCTTGTAAATGTCATTGAAAGCTCGAACAAGTTTGAAAACCAGCCATTTCGAACCTTTAACAGCGGAGTTATGGCCCTTAATTTAGTTAAAAATGCTATATTTTGCCGCATTAAGACGATAGTTCATCCGATCTTTACCAAACTTTATCAGATTGTTAATATCAATGAAAGCTCGGACAAGTTTGAAAACCAAACATATCGAACCAGTAACAGCTTAGTTATGGCCCTTGATTTAGTTCAAAATGCTGTATTTTGCCTCGTTAAGACGAGAGGGCCTTCATTTTTCATCCGATCGTTACCAAACTTTTTTTTTTGTTATTCTTTGTTTTAATTATTTGTTTAAATTACTATTATTTCATTATTTTTTCATTTTTTTTTTTTTTTTCATTTTTTTTTTTTTTTTTTCATTTTTTTAATTTTTAGCTCTACTGATCAGAGATCAGCAGAGCTTATGCCGTGGTGCGGCGTCCGTCGTCCGTCTGTCTGTCCGTCTCGTCGTCGTCCGTCTGTCTGTCCGTAAACTTTTTTTTGTAGCGACTACTCTCTGAAACTACTGAGATGGATTTTCATGAAACTTTACAGAAATGTTGCCCATGAAGTCTAGTTGATCCTAGCAAAAATTCATGTAGATGTGAAATCCAAGATGGCCGCCAAATCTAAAAATAGGTTTTTAAAAACAAGTTTGTAGCAACTACTTCTTGAAAACTCTAAGGGATATTGCTATGGGGACTTTTTCTAAAATGATCAGCATGACATGATGTTGGTCCTTGTTGAAAATCGTTTTGATTCGACGTTAAACATGGCTGCCAGCGGCCATCTTTGTCTTACATAGAGTTATATAATGAAAACTTGTAGCGACTACTCCTCTGAAACTACTTGGCGGATTTTCATGAAACTTCACAGGAATGTTGCTCTTGATGTCTAATTGATCCTAGCAAAATTTCAGGTTGGCCGGAAATTCAAGATGGCCGCCACAGCTAAAAATAGATTTTTAGCTCTACTGATCAGAGATCAGCAGAGCTTATGCCGTGGTGCGGAGTCCGTCGTCCGTCCGTCCGTCTGTCCGTCTGTCCGTCTGTCTGTCCGTAAACTTTTATTTGTAGCGACTTCACAGCTGAACTACTGGATGGATATTCATGAAACTTTACAGAAATGTTGCCCATAAAGTCTAGTTGATCCTAGCAAAAATTCATGTTGATGTGAAATCCAAGATGGCCGCCAAAGCTAAAAATAGAGTTTTAAAATACAAGTTTGTAGCGACTTCTTCTTGAAAAACTATAAGTGATATTGATATGGGACTTTTTCTAAAATGATCAGCATGACATGATGTTGATCCTAGTCAAAAATCGTTTTGATTCAACGTTAAACATGGCTGCCAGCGGCCATCCTTTGTTTACATAGAGTTATATAGTAAAAACTTGTAGCGACTTCACAGCTGAAACTACTGGATGGATATTCATGGAAACTTTACAGAAATGTTGCCCATAAAGTCTAGTTGATCCTAGCAAAAATTCATGTTGATGTGAAATCCAAGATGGCCGCCAAAGCTAAAAATAGAGTTTTAAATACAAGTTTGTAGCGACTTCTTCTTGAAAACTATAAGTGATATTGATATGGGACTTTTTCTAAAATGATCAGCATGACATGATGTTGATCCTAGTCAAAAATCGTTTTGATTCAACGTTAAAACATGGCTGCCAGTGGCCATCTTTGGTTACATAGAGTTATATAGTAAAAACTTGTAGCGACTACTTCTCTGAAACTACTTGGCGGATTGTCATGAAACTTTACAGGAATGTTGCTCTTGATGTCTGATTGATCCTAGAAAAATTTCAGGTCGGCCGGAAATTCAAGATGGCCGTCACAGCTAAAAATAGATTTTTAAAAAATAAGTTTGTAGCGACTACTTCTTGAAAACTATAAGTGATATTGATATGGGACTTTTTCTAAAATGATCAGCATGACATGATGTAGATCCTTGTGGAAAATTATTTTGATTCGACGTTAAACATGGCTGCCAGTGGCCATCTTTGGTTACATAGAGTTATATAGTAAAAACTTGTAGCGACTACTCCTCTGAAACTACTTGACGGATGTTCATGAAACTTCACAGGAATGTTGCTTTTGATGTCTAGTTGATCCTAGAAAAATTTCAGGTCGGCCGGAAATTCAAGATGGCTGCCACAGCTAAAAATAGATTTAAAATAAATAAGTTTGTAGCGACTACTTCTTCAAAACAATAAGAGATATTGATATGGGACTTTTTCTAAAATGATCAGTATGACATGATGTTGGTCCTTGTCGAAAATCGTTTTGATTTGACCTTAAACATGGCTGCTTTGTTTACATAGAGTTATATAATGAAAACTTGTAGCGACTACATCTTTGAAACTACCTGACGGATTTTCATGAAACTTCACAGGAATGTTGCTCTTAATGTCTTATTGATCTTAGCAAAATTTCAGGTCGGCCGGAAATTTAAGATGGCCGCAACGGTTAAAAATAGATTTTCAAAAAACAAGTCTGTAGCGACTACTTCCTGAAATCAAAATCAATCAGTAGAGCTTCAAGGTCATTGACCTCTTGTTAAAAAATAAGTTTGTAGCGACTACTTCTTGAAAACTATAAGAGATATTGATATGGGACTTTTACTAAAATGATCAGCATGACATGATATTGGTCCTTGTCGAAAATCGTTATGATTCGACGTTAAACATGGCTGCAGCGGCCATCTTTGATTACATAGAGTTATATAATGAAAACTTGTAGCGACTACTCCTCTGAAACTACTTGACGGATTTTCATGAAACTTCACAGGAATGTTGCTCTTAATGTCTAATTGATCCTAGCAAAATTTCAGGTCGGCTGGAAATTAAAGATGGCCGCCACGGCTAAAAATAGATTTTTAAAAAATAAGTTTGTAGCGACTACTTCTTGAAAACTATAAGAGATATTGATATGGGGATTTTCTAAAATGATCAGCATGACATGATGGTTATCCGAGTCGAACATTATTTTGATTCGACGTTAAACATGGCTGCCAGTGGCCATCTTTGTTTACATAGAGTTATATAATGAAAACTTGTAGCGACTACTCCTCTGAAACTACTTGACGGATTTTCATGAAACTTCACAGGAATGTTGCTCTTGATGTCTAATTGATCCTTGCAAAATTTCAGGTCGGCCGGAAATTCAAGATGGCCGCCATGGCTAAAAATAGATTTTCAAAATACAAGTTTGTAGCGACTACTTCTTGAAAACTATAAGTGATATTGATATGGGACATTTTCTAAAATGATCAGCATGACATGATGGTTATTCAAGTCGAACATTATTTTGATTCGACGTTAAACATGGCTGCCAGTGGCCATGTTTGTTTACATAGAGTTATATAATGATAACTTGTAGCGACTACTCCTCTGAAACTACTTGACGGATTTTCATGAAACTTAACAGGAATGTTGCTCTTGATGTCTAATTGATCTTAGCAAAATTTCAGGTTGGCCGGAAATTCAAGATGGCCGCCATGGCTAAAAATAGATTTTTAAGAAATAAGTTTGTAGCGACTACTTCTTGAAAACTATAAGAGATATTGATATGGGACTTTTTCTAAAATGATCAGCATGACATGATGGTTATCCGAATCGAACATTATTTTGATTCAATGTTAAACATGGCTGTCAGTGGCCATCTTTGTTTACATAGAGTTATATAATGAAAACTTGTAGCGACTACTCCTCTGAAACTACTTGACGGATTTTCATGAAACTTCACAGGAATGTTGCTCTTGATGTCTAATTGATCCTAGCAGGTCAACCGGAAATTCAAGATGGCCACCACGGCTAAAAATAGATTTTCAAAAAACCAGTTTGTAGCGACTACTTCCTGAAATCAAAATCAATCAGTAGAGTTTCAAGGTCATTGACCTCTTGTTTTTTTCTTTTAATTTTTTTCTTTTCTTTTTTTTTTTTAGCTCTATGTTGGACCAGTCGGACCAGTAACAGAGGAGTTATGGCTGTTGATTTAGTTAAAAATGCTATATTTTGCCTCGTTAATACGGTAGGGCCTTCATTCTTTAGTTATGGCCCTTTATTTAGGTCAAAAGCTGTTTTTTGCCCGAAACTACCAAAAAAAACGTAAATGGCAGTCACTTGCTTCATTGATGTTATAAGAGCCATGTTAGCCAGTAGAGCATCCACAGGCCCTCTTGCGCCTCTTGTTCATCCTTTCTTTACTAAACTTTACCACATTGTTAATATCAATGAAAGCTCGGACAATTATGAAAACCAGCCATATCGGACTAGTAACAGCGCAGTTATGGCCCTTGATTTAGTTAAAAATGCTATATTTTGCCTCGTTAAGACAATAGCGGCTTCATTGTTCATCCGATCTTTACCAATCTTTATCAGATTGTTAATATCAATGAAAGCTTGGACAAGTTCGAAAATCAGCCATATCGGATTAGTAAAAGCGGAGTTACGGCCCTTGATTTAGTTAAAAATGCTATATTTTGCCTCGTTAAGTCGATAGGGGCTCCATTGTTCATCAGATCTTTACCAAACTTTATCAGATTGTTAATGCCGTTGAAAGCTCAAACATTTTCGAAAACCAGCCATATTGGACCAGTAAAAGCGGAGTCATGGCCCTTGATTTAGTTAAAAATGCTATATTTTGCCTCGTAAAGACGATAGGGGCTTCATTGTTCATCAGATCTTTACCAAACTTTGTCAAATTGTTAATATCAATGAAAGCTCGGACAAGTTCGAAAACCATTCATATCGGACCAGTAACAGTGGAGTTATGGCCCTTGATTTAGTTAAAAATGCTATATTTTGCCTCGTTAAGACTATAGGGCCATTATTTTTTATCCGATCCTTACCAAAAATTTATCAGATTGTTAATGTCAATGAAAGCTTGGTCAAGTTCGAAAACCAGCCAGATCAAACCATAAACAGCGGAGTTATGGCCCTTGATTTTGTTAAAAATGCTATAATTTGCCTCGTCATATGATTGCATCTAATCTTTGCCAAACTTTAGCAGATTTTATGACTTTTTTTTTTATGTTATTATTTTTATTTTTTTTTAATTTTCTTATTATTTTTTTTTATATTTAGCTCGACTGATCAGAGATCAGCAGAGGTTATGCCGTGGTGCGGCGTCTGTCTGTCCGTCTGTCCGTAAACTTTTTTTTGTAGCGACTACTCCTCTGAAACTACTGAATGGATTTTCATGAAACTTTACAGAAATGTTGCCCATGAAGTCTAGTTGATCCTAGAAAAAATTCATGTTGATGTGAAATCCAAGATGGCCGCCAAATCTAAAAATAGGTTTTTAAAAAACAAGTTTGTAGCGACTTCTTCTTGAAAACTATAAGTGATATTGATATGGGACTTTTTCTAAAATGATCAGCATGACATGATGTAGGTCCTTGTCGAAAATCGTTTTGATTCGACGTTAAACCTGGCTGCCAGCGGCCTACTTTGTTTACAAAGAGTTATATAATGAAAACTTGTAGCGACTACTCCTCTGAAACTACTTGACGGATTTTCATGAAACTTCACAGGAATGTTGCTTTTGATGTCTAATTGATCCTAGCAAAATTTCAGGTCGGCCGGAAATTCAAGATGGCCGCCACGGCTCAAAATTAATTTTCAAAATACAAGTTTGTAGCGACTTCTTCTTGAAAACTATAAGTGATATTGATATGGGACATTTTCTAAAATGATCAGCATGACATGATGTTGGTCCTTGTCAAAAATTGTTTTGATTCAACATTAAACATTGCTACCAGCGGCCATCTTTGTTTACATAGAGTTATATTGTAAAAACTTGTAACGACTACTCCTTTGAAACTACTTGGCGGATTTTTATGAAACTTTACAGGAATATTGCTCTTCATGTCTAATTGATCCTAGCAAAATTTCAGATCGGCCAGAAATTCAAGATGGACGCCACAGCTAAAAATAGATTTTTAAAAAAGAAGTTTGTAGCGACTACGTCTTGAAAACTATAAGTGTTTTTGATATGAGACTTTTTGTAAAATGATCAGCATGACATGATGGTTATCAGAGTCAATCATTATTTTGATTCGACGTTAAACATGGCTGCCAATGGCCATCTTTGTTTACATAGAGTTATATAAGGAAAGCGACTACTTCTCTGAAACTACTTGACGGATTTTCATGAAACTTCACAGGAATGTTGCTCTTGATGTCTAATTGATCCTAGCAAAATTTCAGGTTTGCCGGAAATTCAAGATGGCCGCCACGGCTAAAAATAAATTTTCAAAAAAAAAGTCTGTAGCGACTACTTCCTGAAATCAAAATCAATCAGTAGAGCTCTATGTTGGACCAATCGGACCAGTAACAGAGGAGTTATGGCTCTTGATTTAGTTAAACATGCTATGTTTTGCCTCGTTAATACGGTAGGGCCTTCATTTTTCATCTGATCTTTACCAAACTTTACCAGATTCTTTAGTTATGGCTCTTGATTTAGTTAAAAAGCTGCTTTCAAAAAAACGTAAATGGCACTCACTCGCTTCATTGATGTTATAAGAGCCGTGTTATCCAGTAGAGCGTCCACAGGCCCTCTTGGGCCTCTTGTTAAATATTTGAAACTTTTATGATGCAATATAGGTAATTTAAATTCTTTTATTAGGGTTGTGGACACAAAATTAGCCATACCTGACACCTGGTAAACACAATTGGCCTGTAATGCACCTATTTGACACAATTAAAGGTATATCTAGTAAGTTTTATTCATTTCTGAGGGCTTTGCATACATTTTTTGGCAAAAATGTCAGCAAGCGACAAGCTGCGTCTGTCTGCTAAGATATTGGAAAGGCGCTTATGTCTGTTTTGAAAAAGATGTTGAGGTAAACTCTGACTCTGAGTTCATCGCGTCTTTACGATATGCAAATATGTTATGCGGTTTAATACATTTTACAAATTAAATAATTTAGTTGGCAAAAAATATGACATTTTCCATTTTTTTTAAAAAGTTTTTTTCTGCCCCACCCCCTTCATTTTAATGAATTTTCATGGATCTGTACTGTCAGCAGTGCTTTTTGGCTGCATGGTTGCATGAAAATGACCTGTAAAGGTGGCACAAACAATATCTAATAAAAAAAATACATTAAATTGTACAGTTACATGCAATCTTGTGTAATGAGCATATTGTAAAACATGGCATGGCCTTAACAATGGAGTTGGGGAGGATACTCTCAGAATTATTTTTTGTCATTTTTAAAGTGAAAACTTGCATTTTCTTGATGGTTTCACATATAGAAACTGCTGCATAATGTTAATTAATCCATTTGAAGGCAGATTTTGAATATATACAAAAAACGTGGCATTTTTATGGTAAAATCTGCTATTTTGAGCCCTGAAAATCACAAATATTATTTTTCAGTAGAAATAATTTTCAAGAGAGCTTCAACTGGTTGAAAATGACATGTTATTGATGAAATCAATTCAAAATCACTTTATTTGAAACAAAAGATTGGAACGCTTGTCGAGATATGGCATTTTGAAGATTCTGGATTTACGCGTAAAAATCGCCGAAGCCCTTTAAAGCCCTCATATTTTGTAAAAAAATATTTTTTTCTAAAAACAAAGACACCATTTTCCTCAGAATGAATGTATGAAACAATTTAGCCAGAAAAAAACAACTTCAGTTAGGTTTGAATGTCTATTTAGGTCACATACCACTATTGTTTTGGGGCTACTGATTGGCTGAAAAAAGTATAGGGTGTATTAGGGTATATCTTTTTCGAAAAAGCTATTTTCTGATTGGGTAGAATTGCCTTAATCATAACTGATGTACATAAAATGTCAAAATAATATGTGTAGGTGATAAAAATAAATAAAACTGTATTTGTTCTTGCATCTGGGCTATTTTATCACATTTATTTGCTTCGAGCCCGACGGTCAGCACCTTCATCAAACCGAAAGTAGGTGAAAGCATTACAAAACCCCAAATTATTTTCAAGTGTGTCTAGGATAGTTCTTGAAAATAAAGTAGCCTAAAAGGTTCTCTTGGGTATGTAAAATGTGTTTTAGGGCCAAAAGGCTATAATGTAACCCTATGTAAAATGCAATAGTGGTATATGACGACCATAACATACAGTCAAAGGGAAACAACTGGCATAAAGCACTGTTCAAACAACATACAGACTAACTATCCAAAATATTCCACGAGCGATGGGATTGACCTACTTGGGATGCTTCTAATCACCTGTTTCCTGATTGGCTAAGACAACTTCGAGCCGGCAATCGGATAGACCTAGTCACAATTCTGCAGGCAATCCGATTGGCCATAATCTTCAATAGCAACTTTAATCTTCTTCGAGAAAACTTAGAGAAAACTTCAAGAAAACTTAATCAACTAGAGACTATCTACTTTGGGCTTCTTTGCTCCTACCAACTCTACTACTGCGATTCTACACTAAAACCTCTTTGGACGAGCGATGTTGACTTCTACTCCCGGTCTCTCTCGCAGCCATAATCTTCTTGTGAAAAGCTCGCCAAAAGACCCAGTGCCATAGGGCGAGGGCAAATAAATACTTATACTACTTCGTGATAACTTCAAAACTAACACTTACACTCATGAAATTTCATAGGTTCATCGCCCTTGTTGAAAGCAGGAACCCTATTGCTTTTGTGGTCAAAGGTCAAGGTCACTGACTTTATATGGAAATATGAATTTCGCATAACTTCAAAACTGCAACACCTACACTCATAACATTTCATAGGTACATTTCTCTAGTTGAGAGGAGGAACCCTATTGCTTTTTGGGCCAGTAGGTCAAAGATCAAGGTCACATTACCCTTATATGGAAATATGCCTTCCGCACAATAACTTCAAAATCATAACACCTACACTCATAAAACATAGGTACATTGCCCTAGGCGAAAGGAGGAACCCTATTTATTTTGGGGTCAGTAGGTCAATGGTCAAGGTCACTGTAACCTTATATAGAAAAATGCATTCCTCATGATAACTTTAAAATTGAAACACCTGCACTTTTAAAACTTCATACATACATTGCCCATGGTGAGTTGAGAAACCCTAATGTGTTTGTGGTCAGTAGTTCAAAGGTCAAGGTCACCATCACCTTATATGGAAGTATGAATTGCACCTGATAAAACCGTAATACCTACACTCATGAAATTTCATAGGTTCATCACCCTTGTTGAAAGCAGGAACCCTACTGCTTTTGAGGTCAAGGTCAAGGACACTGTGACCTTATATTGAAATATGCATTCCACAGAATAACTTCAAAACCGTAGCACCTACACTCATAAAACTTCATAGGTGCATTGCCCTAGTTGACAGGAGGTACCTTATTGCTGTTGGGGCCAGTAGGTAAAAGGTCAAGGTCACAGTGACCTTATATGGAATCATGCATTCTGCACAATAAATGCCAAACCGTAACACCTACGTCATAAAACTTCATAGGAACATTGCCCTAGGTGAATGGATTTACCCTATTGTTTTTGGGGCCAGTAGGTCAAAGGTTAAGGTCACCATGACCTTATATGGAAATAGTCATTCCATCTGATAACTTGGAACACATGATAACCACACTTATGAATCTTCATAGGTATATTGACTTTGGTGAGAGGAGGAACCCTATTGATTTTGGGTCATTTGGTCACGGTCAATGTCACGGTGATATTATATGGAAATGAGCATTTCCTGGGATAACTTCAAAACCATAACACCTACACTCATGAAACGTCATAGGTACATTGCTCTTGGTAAGAGAAAATACTGTATTACATTGGGGTTAGCAGGTCAATGGTCAAGGTCGATATGACCTTATGTGGTAATATGCATTTGCGCGATAGCATCAAAACCATAAAACCCCCACTGATGAAGCTTCATGTGTGCATTGACATTGGCAAGAGAAAGGACCTTAGTGTCTTTGGGGTCAGTAGGCTAAATGTCAAGGTCACCATGACCTTATATGGAAATGCACATTCCTCCAAATAAATTTGAAACATAGATACATTGCCCTGTTGCTTTGGTGGTCACTAGGTCTAAAGTCAAGGTCACCAGTACATATTCCAAGTGATGGCTCCAGGAGTACACTCATGAAACTTTGTCGATACATTGAGGAACCCTATCACTTTTGGGCTTAGTAGGTCAAAGGTCAAGGTCACCATGTCTTCATATGGACATACACTTTGCAAATGACAATCCCAAAAATATAATACCCACACTTATTAATCTTCATAGGTGCATTGTCCTTGATCAGAGGAGGAAGCCTATTACTTTTGGGTTCAGTAGGTCATCAAGGTCACATTGAACTGACAATGACTGAATCCTAAGACAGTTTCATCAATGTAACTTGTAACTATTAGACCTACAATTTTGAAACTACAGAAATAGTACCCATGTTAAAACAACATCCTCTATTAATTTTAAGCTGAGTAGGTCAGATGTTAAGGTCACTGTGACCTGGTCATGACAAATTCCTTCCCAGCTGTTATTCACGAATATTTGAAACTTTATACAAATAGTGCTCTTGCTTAAACAACATCCCCCATCTGTTTTTTTTTTTGTTAGAAGGTCAGAGGTAAGGGTTACATTGACCTGACACCTAGGAAATGCTTTTAACATAAAAAACTTTAGGAAACGGCCTATAATGCCCTGTTAGGCGGCGCTCTTGTTACCAAATTTCACATGGATGATACTGAGTTCAATGCCTTTCCAAGTTTTACAAAATTTAATTAGGTCAATGCGACATCCAGGATGGCAGCCATTACCGTATATGGTCAATACCTTAAAAAATCTTCTCAAGAACCACTGAACAGATTTTGACAGTTTTTAGCTTGACTATTCAAAGAATAAGAGAGCTTATGTAATCACCCCGGCGTCGCCGTCAAGGTTTGCGTGTAAGCTGTGTTTACAAGTCTATTTCTCTTACATTTCTTATCCTAGCACAACCAAATTTGGCCATAGCCTTCCTTATAACATTATCTTAAAGACTGCTTAAGTAATTATGGTTCCTGTAACTCCTGGACTCCCATGAAACCCAAATTCTTATAGCCCTTAAAATGTGTATATTTCACATCAAATTTTGAGTGTAAGGCCAAAAAAAAAAATAGGTGTGTTTCCTATTGCATGCTCTGAAAAAATAGGGTCGGTAGGTAGGCATTTTCTTTCTTTTTTTTTTTTTTTTTTTTTTTTTTTTTGAGCATGATATTGTGAGATTCTACATGTATTTATCACATAAACCCTATACAAGTTGATGATACAGCTAAAAGATTCTCTGTGATGTAAGTTTACTTCGATATATTGTGATAAATCATTGTTCAGAACAAATAAACAATTTTTTTTTTTTAAATTTTTTTTTTTTTAAAAAAAATAAAAAAATAAAAAAAAAATTTCATAAAAAGTTTTAGGGTCGGCCCCTTAAAAATAGGGTCGGTCGGGCCACCGGAAACACAGGTATTTTTTTTTTTGGCCTAAGCTGTGTTTACAGGTGTATATCTTTTACATTTCTTGTCCTAGCTCAACTAAATTTGGGAATTGGTTTCGTTATAGTATGTTGTAAAGGGTTGCTTAAGTAATTTTGTCTTCTGCAAATCCTGGGCTCCCATGGAACCCAAATTGTGATGGCCCATAAAATGTGCAATAAAGGCAGATCTAGGTTTGCATGTAAGCTGTTGTATATATCTATAATTTTGGTTGGAGATTTCTTATAGCATTATGCATTTTATTCATACTTAACCCATATTGGGGCATGGGCTCCCTCCTTCGCCACCCCACTCCCCACCCCCCCCCCCCCCCCTGTTCCCAGCCCCACCCCCTCCTCACGTCCTTTTTTTTTTTTTTTTTTTTTTACATATTTCTGTGATGTTCTGGTCAATTCTTACACACATAGCTATGTTGCCCCCCTCCATCACCGCCACTCCTGCCCACCTTCCCCCCACCCCCACTCCCCACTCCCCACCCCCCACTCGAAACATTTTTTTTTATGAAGTTTCTGTGTTGTTTTAGTCAATTCTTACACATATAGCTTTGTTGCCCCTTCCCCCACACACCCCCACTCGAAACTCAATTATTTATTTTTAGATCACCTGAGCCGAAGGCGAAGGCTCAAGGTGACCTATAGGGATCACTCTTCGTCCGTCGTCCGTCGTCCGTCGTCCGTCCGTCGTCGTTAACTTTTTCTTCAAACGACTTCGCAGAAACCGCTAGGCCAATTTTGACCAAACTTCACATGGATGATCCATACATAAATGCTTTTTAGCTCTACTGATCAGAGATCAGCAGAGCTTATGCCGTGGTCCGTGGTCCGTCCGTCCGTGCGTCTGTCGGTCCATAAACTTTTTTTTGTAGCGACTACTACTCCTCTGAAACTACTGAATGGATTTTAAGGAAACTTTACAGAAATGTTGCCCATGAAGTTTAGTTGATCCTAGCAAAAATTCATGTCGATGTGAAATCCAAGATGGCCACCAAATCTAAAAATAGATTTTTAAAAAACAAGTTTGTAGCGACTACTTCTTGAAAACTCTTAAGTGATGTTGATATGGGACTTTTTCTAAAATGATCAGCATGACATGATATTGCATGGTCCTTGTCGAAAATTGTTTTGATTCGACGTTAAACATGGCTGCCAGCGGCCATCTTTGTTTACATAGAGTTATATAATGAAAACTTGTAGCGACTACTCCTCTGAAACTACGACGGATTTTCGTGAAACTTCACACAAATGTTGCTCTTGATGTCTAATTGATCCTAGCAAAACTTCAGGTCGCCCGAAAATTCAAGATGGCCGCCATGGCTAAAAATAGATTTTCAAAAAACCAGTTTGTAGGGACTACTTCTTGAAAACTATGAGTGTTATTGATATGGGACTTTTTCTAAAATGATCAGTATGACATGATGTTGATCCTTGTCAAAAATTATTTTGATTTGACGTTAAACATTGCTGCCAGCGGCCATCTGTGTTTACATAGTTATATAATGAAAACTTGTAGCGACTACTCCTCCGAAATTACTTGACGGATTTTCATGAAACTTCACAGGAATGCTGATCTAGCTATCAAAAACCTATCAGTAGAGCTTCAAGGTCATTGACCTCTTGTTGTTGTTTTTCGTTTAATAATATATATATATATTTTTTAATTTTTTAATTTTAAATTTTTAGCTCTACTGATCAGAGATCAGCAGAGCTTATGCCGTGGTGCGGCGTCCGTCGTCCGTCCGTCTGTCTGTCCGTCCGTTAACTTATATTTGTAGCGGCTACTCCTCTGAAACTACTGGATGGATATTCATAAAACTTTACAGAAATGTTGCCCATGAAGTCTAGTTGATCCTAGCAAAAATTCATGTTGATGTGAAATCCAAGATGGCCGCCAAAGCTAAAAATAGATTTTTTAAATTCAAGTTTGTAGCGACTACTTCTTGAAAACTATAAGTGATATTGATATGGGACTTTTTCTAAAATGATCAGCATGACATGATGTTGATCCTAGTCAAAAATCGTTTTGATTCAACGTTAAACATGGCTGCCAGTGGCCATCTTTGTTTACATAGAGTTTTATAGTAAAAACTTGTAGCGACTACTCCTCTGAAACTACTTTGCGGATTGTCATGAAACGTTACAGGAATGTTGCTCTTGATGTCTAATTGATCCTAGAAAAATTTCAGGTCAGCCGGAAATTCAAGATGCCCGTCACAGCTAAAAATAGATTTTTAAAAAATAAGTTTGTAGCGACTACTTCTTGAAAACTATAAGTGATATTGATATGGGACTTTTTCTGAAATGATCAGCATGACATGATGTAGATCCTTGTGGAAAATTATTTTGATTCGACGTTAAACATGGCTGCCAGTGGCCATCTTTGGTTACATAGAGTTATATAGTAAAAACTTGTAGCGACTACTCCTCTGAAACTACTTGACGGATGTTCATGAAACTTCACAGGAATGTTGCTCTTGATGTCTAGTTGATCCTAGAAAAATTTCAGGTCGGCCGGAAATTCAAGATGGCCACCACAGCTAAAAATAGATTTAAAGTAAATAAGTTTGTAGCGACTACTTCTTCAAAACAATAAGAGATATTGATATGGGACTTTTTCTAAAATGATCAGTATGACATGATGTTGGTCCTTGTCGAAAATCGTTTTGATTTGACGTTAAACATGGCTGCCAGCGGCCATCTTTGTTTACATAGAGTTATGTAATGAAAACTTGTAGCGACTACTTCTCTGAAACTACTTGACGGATTTTCATGAAACTTCACAGGAATGTTGCTCTTAATGTCTAATTGATCCTAGCAAAATTTCAGGTCGGCCGGAAATTCAAGATGGCCGCCACGGTTAAAAATAGATTTTCAAAAAACAAGTCTGTAGCGACTACTTCCTGAAATCAAAATCAATCAGTAGAGCTTCAAGGTCATTGACCTCTTGTTTATTTAGCTCTACTGATCAGAGATCAGCAGAGCTTATGCCGTGGTGCGGCGTCCATCGTCCGTCTGTCCGTCCGTAAACCTTTTTTTTTTGTAGCGACTGCTGTGGTGGCCATCTTGAATTTCCGACCAACCTGAAATGTTGCTAGGTTCATTTAGACATCAAGAGCAACACTCCTGTGAAGTTTCATGGAAATCCGTCGAGTAGTTTCAGAGGAGTAGTCGCTACAATTTTTTACTAAATAACTCTATGTAAACAAAGATGGCCGCTGGCAGCCATGTTTAACGTCGAATCAAAACGATTTTCGACAAGGACCAACATCGTGACATGCTGATAATTCAAAATGACCGCCGCGGCTAAAAATAGATTTAAAATAAATAAATTTGTAGCGACTACTTCTTGAAAACTGTAAGTGATATTGATATGGGAAATTTTCTAAAATGATCAGCATGACATGATGTTGATCCTTGTCGAAATTTATTTTGATGCGACTTTAAACATGGCCGCTAGCAGCCATCTTTGTTTACATAGATTTATATACTAAAATCTTGTAGCGACTACTCCTCTGAAACTACTTTATGAAACTTCACAGGAATGTTGCTCTTGATGTCTAATTGAACCCAGATTTTTTTAATTAATTAAATTCAAGATGGCCGCCATGGCTAAAAACAGATTTTTAAAAAAAAGTTTGTAGCGACTACTTCTTGAAAACTGAGTGATATTGATATAGGACTTTTTCTAAAATGATAAGCATGACATGATGTAGATCCTTGTCGAAAATTATTTTGAATCAAAATTAAACCTGGGCACCAGTGGCCATCTTTGTTTACATAGATTTTGTATAGTAAAATTTGTAGTGACTACTCCTCTGAAACTACTAGACGGATTTTCATGAATCTTCACAGGAATGTTGCTCTTGATGTCTAGTTGTTCCTAGCACAATTTCAGATCGGCCGGAAATTCAAGATGGCCACCACGGCTAAACATAGATTTTTAAAAACAAGTATTTGTAGCGACTACTTCTTGAAAACTATAAGTGATATTGATATGGGACTTTTTCTGAAATGATCAGCATGACAAGATGTTGATTCTTGTCGAAAATAATTTTGATTCAACATTAAACATGGCTGCCAGTGACCATCTTTGTTTACCTAGAGTTATATAGTAAAAACTTCAACTTGTAGCGACTACTCCTCTGAAACTATTTGACAGTTTTTATGAAACTTCACAGGAATAGATTCAAAATCTATCGGTAGAGCTTCAAGGTCATTGACCTCTTTCTTGTTTAAATATTATTTATTTTTTAAATTATTTTTAAATATATCTGTTGGTTTCATATTGCTCCAAGGTCAAGGTCACACTTACAGATCACTTTGGGGGCATTTGTCACTTACTGTGACATTTCTTGTTTTTTTCTTGTTTTTTTCTTTATTGTTTTGTTCTTCATTTTGATTATTGTTACCTTTGGATGTGTTTTTTCTTTTGTTTATTTTTCCTAAGTTTGTACATTTTGCATGTTTTACATAGGCTTATATAGGGAACATCTTTAAAAAATCTTCTGAAATTACAAGAGCCAGAGAATTAATAATTTGCATTTGCTATAGGCTTATGGTCCTCTACCAAGTTTGTCTTGGGTCATATTTGGCCTCGCCCCAGGGGTCAGATGTTTTACATAGAGTTATATAGGGATACTCTTCAAAATATCATCTTCTCAGAAACAGCTCGGTCAATTTTGACCAAACTTCACATGGATGATCCTTAGATGAATTTTTTGAAAACTTGTTAAAATAAGTTAAATCTGACATCCAAGATGGCCACCATAGAAAAATCTTTGAATTACTTCTTGTACACTGGGAAGCTATGGCCGTGGGTTCAAATCCCACTTGAGTGAGAGCCCCTTGATATAAGAGCCATTTTAGCTTGTACAGCATCCACAGGCCCTCTTGTTCTCTTGTTCTTTATTATTATTAATGATTGCTAACCCCTGGTCTATCAAGTTTGCTCATTTGAAGTCACTGTGGTCAAAGATGGCTGCAACCCCTGGGTCCAAAGTTTGTATGTAGAGATTTTGCATGTTTTTACATAGACTTACATAAGGAAAGACTTAAAAATATTGTCAATCAGCATTTTCCAGAGGACAATATTTTCATCATTGCCAAGATCCTCAGGTGATCGATTTATGGCCGTCTTGGCCCTCTTGTTATAATTTTGACACCTCTTTCCTGGGGCCCTAGGGGTAATGTTTGATCGAAGACAGTTTATCTAATCAAAGGATTAGCCTAGCACCATGCTGTTGAAGTTATTAATTATGTAGGTAATTAATTGGATTATGACTTGAAACAAACTGCTATCATTTATATAGACGTGAAAAATGAAAATTATTGGATAGAGAAAACGAAAGTAGAATTTTCATTTGGAGTTTCTATTCCTCAGGGCTTTTAGACAATGAAAATAGGTATCTGAATAATAGTGTTAGATGATATTAAATCAACGGCGAGGAAAAATAAAACCTTATACTACTGATATTAAATGTTTGTATGAATATTTTCATTCAAATTTCATAATTATAAAAAGATCATTTTTTTTTCAAAAGCATGAAAATATGTAATATTTTTTAATGAAATTAATGTTATGACAATCTATCTCCCTTTCCATAAAGTGATTAGAATACACGCTTTTCAATGAATCTACCAACTGACGGTTTAGATTGTTCACATTTTCCCCGAGTAATTATTACCTTCATATATCATATCATATCATATCAGGTTAGATATAGATGTACCTGACAGCATATTTCTATAAATCACATACTATTGCATAATGTGATTCTTCCTCTTATTTGTAACCCTTTTATTCTCGTTCCTTTCATTGATATTGTATAAATGTAATCTGTATTAATCTTGTATGTATTATGTATATGTAATCTCAATCACTGAGGAAATAAAGAATTGAATTGAATTGAATTAAATTGCATGAATCTCCCTTAAAAAAATCACTAAACTCCCAGATTGAGGTCCTGAAAATATCGCATGTATGTATCAGTAACATATATGTATAGTGTATAACTGGTGGGTGGGGTTATAGAAAACAAGACGTTGCCAAAATTGTTTAATTCAAACTTCGGATAACTCAAACTTTTCTTTATCTTTCGTCAATTTTTGCGCACAATATGACCTATTTATGTGTCGACGTGCTGTAAAACACCATTCATTCATTCCTATATAGGGAAAAATGCTAAAAGATCGACTACTCTGAAACCAGATACACACTTGCTGAGCACGGTAAGCATGGATACAACCAAAAAACTAAAATTCGGACGCGGGGTCCTTCACCACCCCTGGGGTCATAGCCGGTCATAACTTGGAAACCACTGAGATCCCCACCCTATAACAATATAAACTTACTAGGTATGAACAGATGGATACAACCATCCAACCAGCATCGTCAATTGGGTCCGTCACCATCCCTTGGGAAATAGCCCATGGGTCATATTTTGGAAATAGTTGAGATCCCCACCGTATAACCATACATATACATACTGGGCCTGAACACTTTAAGGTGGTAATGGGAATTCGCGATAGCAGGCCATCAACTAGGTGATCTAATTTTGTTATGAAATTATAAGCTTGTTCAACATTTGTTTAATTTTTGCAGAGTTCATCAGGTGAGTGATTCATGGTCATTTTGGCTCTATTATTTTAGAAAAATAAGAGTAAAATACTCAAATACTCCACTTATCTAGAGATTTGTAGTTTATTCTTTGTGCCTTTAAGGATGGCAGCAGACGCAGAACACCAGGCGGAGTCTATCTGCAACTCCTCAAGCAACAACCGGAGTACACAACTGAACACCGGAAAATCATTTTTAAGGAAGACATTGATAGCTGGAAAGTTGGCAAGAAAGAAAAACGAAAACAGTAAGCCTTTTTTACTGACATGCTTATGTGCAGGGATCAAATTTAATATTTTTAGCCACTTTTTAAAAAATGCAAGTGCCAAAATGTTCTACTTGCTATTTTAATCAAGACACTTGCATTAAATTCACTGTAACATGAATGCTATACATGTAAATGATGCCATTTTAACATTCAGCTAGATGCAACAAGGTAATAATCCATCCTTCCGAAATGCTTGTCTGGGCCATATTTTCAATACTATAACACTTAGAGATACCAAACTTGGGATGTTGATACATCTTGGGATAGCGGTGTGTCGCGTACCAAAATAAGGTCACTGTGACCTTGACCTGTGACCTCTGTAAGAAAATGCTTGTCCGGACCGTATTTTCAATACTATAACACTAAGAGATACCAAACTTGGTATGTGAATACATCTTGGGATAGCGATGTGTCGCATACCAAAATAAGGTCATTGTGACCTTGACCTGTGACCTCTGTCATAGAAAATGCTTGTCCGGACCGTTTTTTCAATTCTATAACACTTAGAGACACCAAACTTGGTATGTGAATACATCTTGGGATAGCGGTGTGTCGCGTACCAAAATAAGGTCATTGTGACCTTGACCTTGATCTTTGACCTCCATCATAGAAAATGTCTGGAAAATGTTTGTCTGGGCCGGTGGGGGACTATGGATTGCCCTGCAATTCTTGATGCTTGTTTTACTAAGTTTGATAAATATTCAGTGAATAAATGTAGACAGACGTAGTGGTTTTTAGCTCTACTGATCAGAGATCAGCAGAGCTTATGCCGTGGTCCGTCCGTCCGTCTGTCCGTCCGTCCGTTAACTTTTTTTTTGTAGTGACTACTCCTCTGAAACTACTGAATTGATTTTCATAAAACTTTACAGAAATGTTGCCCATGAAGTCTAGTTGATCCTAGCAAAAATTCATGTAGATGTGAAATCCAATATGGCCGCCAAATCTAAAAATAGGTTTTTAAAAAACAAGTTTGTAGCGACTACTTCTTGAAAACTCTAAGGGATATTGCTATGGGACTTTTTCTAAAATGATCAGCATGACATGATGTTGGTCCTTGTCGAAAATCGTTTTGATTCGACGTTAAACATGGCTGCCAGCGGCCATCTTTGTTTACATAGAGTTATATAATGAACACTTGTAGCGACTACTCCTCTGAAACTACTTGACGGATTTTCATGAAACTTCACAGGAATGTTGCTCTTGATGTCTAATTGATCCTAGCAAAATTTCAGGTCGGCCGGAAATTCAAGATGGCCGCCACGGCTATAAATAGATTTTTAAAAAATAAGTTTGTAGCGACTACTTCTTGAAAACTATAAGAGATATTGATATGGGACTTTTTCTAAAATGATCAGGATGACATGATGTTGGTCCTTGTCGAAAATCGTTTTGATTCAATGTTAAACATGGCTGCCAGCGGCCATCTTTGTTTACATAGAGTTATATAATGAACACTTGTAGCGACTACTCCTCTGAAACTACTTGACAGATTTTCATGAAACTTCACAGGAATGTTGCTCTTGATGTCTAATTGATCCTAGCAAAATTTCAGGTCGGCCGGAAATTCAAGATGGCCGCCACGGCTAAAAATAGATTTTTAAGAAATAAGTTTGTAGCGACTACTTCTTGAAAACTATAAGAGATATTGATATGGGACTTTTTCTAAAATGATCAGCATGACATGATGGTTATCCGAGTCGAACATTATTTTGATTCGACGTTAAACATGGCTGCCAGTGGCCATCTTTGTTTACATAGAGTTATATATTGAAAACTTGTAGCGACTACTCGTCTGAAACTACTTGACGGATTTTCATGAAACTTCACAGGAATGTTGCTCTTGATGTCTAATTGATCCTAGCAAAATGTCAGATCGGCCAGAAATTCAAGATGGCCGCCACAGCTAAAAATAGATTTAAAAAAAATAAGTTTGTAGCGACTACTTCTTGAAAACTATAAGTGATATTTATATGGGACTTTTTCTAAAATTATCAGCATGACATGATGGTTATCCGAGTCGAACATTATTTTGATTCAATGTTTAAAGTGGCTGTCAGCGGCCATCTTTGTTTACATAGAGTTATATAATGAAAACTTGTAGCGACTACTCCTCTGAAACTACTCACAGATTTTCATGAAACTTCACAGGAATGTTGCTCTTGATGTCTTATTGATCCTAGCAAAATTTCAGGTCTGCCGGAAATTCAAGATGGCCGCCACTGCTAAAAATAGATTTTAAAAAAACAAGTTTGTAGCGACTTCTTCCTGAAAACAAAATCAATCAGCAGAGCTTCAAGGTCATTGACCTCTTGTTTTTTATTACTTGCAAAATTTAGCAAGTGCTAATATGTTCTACTTGCAATCTGCCAATATCTACTTGCAATTAGCAAGTAAATAAGTGTTAAATTTGAACCCTGATGCGACTGTATTTCATCCATCTTTCATCATAAAATGCTTTTAACACACCAAATGCTCAAGTGAGCTATTGTGATCACTTTTTGTTGGTTGTCTTTCCATCCATCTGTCTGAATCCATCTGCCCCAGGGGTCACATGTTTTGTTAACTAGGATTTGAAAAAATATTGTCATAGATTGGCGTAAACCGGGCGGGAGGCAAGCTGGCGGACGTCAATATTTTCTTTTTGTTATATCCACAGACCTAATAACAAATAGATTGGACACTACGAAAATTATCTGAAGTGCGACATTTTCACAAATTATTTTCCAACTTTAAACACACATATCATGGAAGAGTTTTATAGATACAAGTTCCATTCATGCCAAATCCCATCACAAATTTAATTTTCTTTCGAGTGGTAAAATATTTATTTACAAAAATACATATCAGCATCAGCATTTATAAATCAAATTCCTAAATTCAACGTTACTGCTCTCTTGAATTCATCGTTTTCCCTTACCTACCCATCCTTAGCATTTTCTGATTTCCAACGACCATGTTTTTTAAACAATCTATCACTTAACCGGATCAAAGACTATGTAATCCAAATTTGGATTTTTCTAAGCCAATTAACTCGAGTTTTTCTAACAAAATTTCCCTAACCTTTCTCAAAATTTTCTCAGTATATATGTGTCAGACTTTTTTAAATACGAAACCTTTCTAAAAATAAACTCTTTAGAGTTATTTGGAATGCTAAATGCGGAAAAATACATTTTAAGATACTTTACAGGGCATGTTGATTTTTCTGTCGTAGCAATAACTACCCATGTTCCGCTTTTTAATTGATCGGTTTTGCTTTTCTTAAGAAATATATTTACATACATTTCTTCAAAGACAATATCATTTCTTGATATGTTTACTAACTCATCGAATCTAAGCAAACCAGCATAACCTATCAAGCACATAGTTATAAATCTCAAATCTAACAGACTCTTTCTGGAACCAAACACTTCTACTAATGTTAGTTGGTGTTCAGGAGTAAGTGGGTCTTTAGGAACAGCTGGTTTGCTTTGCTAACTTCCCTTAATATACCATTTTTTATTTGTTTCACTATATCTGATTTACATGGATCAACATGGCCTGTAATGCTATGTGCCCAAGATATGCTATAATTTTAGATGCAGATGGCATAGAATCTAATAAGGATGTTAAATAAACAGCCACATGATGGTTTTTAGCTGGTACAGGTGTGGAATTATATGTACTACACCATCTGCTGAATAACTTGAAGCTATAATGGTAGTTCTTGTAAGTGTTGACCGCTTTAGAATTTAGGATGTGATGTTGGAGTTTATTATAGTAAACTTGGAGATTCTTCGGAACTTCTTCCTCTTGTATTTCCCTCCATATTCCGACTTTGAACAAATCTTGCAAGGCTTATATCATTTTCGCAGCCTTGAGTAAATTGCACAACCCAGTTTTCATAGTGAAGTAATCTCCTTTCCAATATTTATTTTATAGTGATTGAAATGGATTTTATAGTCGCACCAACAGCTAAGGTCATATGGCGACTTTTCAGCTTCCACTGGTGGAGGAAGAGCCCAGGTGCCCCTCCGGGCAATTTTCGTGTACGGGCGGGCACCTGGGTAGAACCACCGACGTTCCGCAAGCCAGCTGGATAGCTTCCTCGCATAAAGATTCCTAGGCCCCTGAGGGATCGAACCTACAGTGGTGAGGGGCAAGTGATTGCAAGTCAGAGACTCTAACCACTCGCCCACGGACGCCCCCTATTTTATAGTGAATGTACGACTGAATATAATTTTGATTCATGAATCCGTATAAATTGAAAGCACAAACGAAAAACAAATAAAATAAAAGTATTTGTATTATCTTATTTAAAGCACTAAGAAAGAAATTATGGCAATATAATATTTCGACTGATTACCTTTTATCATCAAAACATACAGATATCAGCATTCATCCTTTTATCCAAAACAAATAACACGGATCATGATTGTTTAAAATTGCTAAAAATAGATTTCATTCGGACAAATATGTCGGATTTTGTCCGAAAACAGATCAATTTCAATCTTAATGTGTGACGTCAATATCGATATGTGCTATTAAACAGCATTGCAAGGAAAACGTGCACCACTTACACTGCGTCGCATGAACCATGCGACCGATTTATTAACCTACATATAATTTCTATCACAGCGGGTCAACAAAAAGCATTATCGCAGTACAACACTAGCCTTCGTGCAGCACAGAAACGTGTTCCGTTTAGCACCTGCATCATCAGTAAAGTTGTCCATTAACAAAAGCCCTATGTTCTTACATCAACATTTCTTGCACACAAGGAAACAACGAAGCATGAAGAATGCAATCGCTTTAACTTATGCTATACATTAATAATAAAAAATATGCAACTATTCTCCAATTGAATATTCTTACGTTATTGAGCTTAATATTTCTTAATACTGCCCTGTTCATACATAATGAAAATATTAGTCATTTGTTTACAAACCAACTAGGCCATCTGTATCTATTGTCGCTAGGTCTACTGTAAGGTATACCTTACATTCTAATACATATCCGTGCACCACAGTTACCGCGAGGCATGCAGCATGCAACCTGTTAAAACATATATATATATATATATATAGCTTCGAGAGGAGCATACTGCTACAACTCTTATCCTAGCACCTTCTCATATAAGGATCGGCCATTCCCCCTGATTGATTTTATTTCATCGATTACACCTATAAGTAGCCTCCCTTTATGGGATTTTACAGGCGAATTGCCAGAACTTTACTATTGAATTTCTCTGTGCCAAAAATACATTTTTTGTATTTACTCTGTACAAAAATAGTATGCCCTGTTTTAAATTCCAACATCTATTACGAATGGCCTTTTGATATAATCTTTATCGAATATAATAGGCCAAAAAGCAGCGCTCGGCCATTTAGGAACTATTAGTGTCCCGTGACCATTACATGCCAACAGATGCAAGATTGTTCTATTCACTAGACAAATCGGTGGTACTAACCAGTTATTTAGTTTTCCCCAATTCTGTGTGAAAGCATCTACAGCTTCGCAACCAAAATCATAACATTTTGAATTTAATTGTTTTCTTGTTTTCTGAATTAGCGAATCTATCTACATCATATGGCCCCCATAAACAATTCATGAAATCAAAAAACTGACATGTAACTTCCCAGTTGTCAGTATCAACATATTTGCTTATTTTGTCCGCTACTGTATTTTGTTCCCTAGGAACCCACTGAAATTAATCGTCCCATCAACGCAATAACTCTGTAAGCGACATATTTTCAAAAAACTACTTTTTTGCATAAATGGGTCTCATATTGAGATACATGTTCTATCAAAAGATTAGAGTTGATTTGGCACTTTTCGGGATTTTATTTCATTAGATGCACAACTCACTATCTGCAGTCATGAAAAAGTTCAATGCAAAAACTCTGTAAGTGCACTTACAATAACTCTTTGAGTGCACTTACAGAGTTATTGCATTCAATTAATCTGAGTATCATCACTTATGACCAGACTGTGATGTCACTTAATTAATATGTCATAATTTTTAGCTCTACTGATCAGAGATCAGCAGAGCTTATGCCGTGGTGCGGCGTCCGTCGTCCGTCCGTCCGTCTGTCCGTCTGTCCGTAAACTTTTATTTGTAGCGACTTCACAGCTGAAACTACTGGATGGATATTCATGAAACTTTACAGAAATGTTGCCCATAAAGTCTAGTTGATCCTAGCAAAAATTCATGTTGATGTGAAATCCAAGATGGCCGCCAAAGCTAAAAATAGAGTTTTAAAATACAAGTTTGTAGCGACTTCTTCTTGAAAACTATAAGTGATATTGATATGGGACTTTTTCTAAAATGATCAGCATGACATGATGTTGATCCTAGTCAAAAATCGTTTTGATTCAACGTTAAACATGGCTGCCAGCGGCCATCTTTGTTTACATAGAGTTATATAGTAAAAACTTGTAGCGACTTCTTCTCTGAAACTACTTGGCGGATTGTCATGAAACTTTACAGGAATGTTGCTCTTGATGTCTTATTGATCCTAGAAAAATTTCAGGTCGGCCGGAAATTCAAGATGGCTGTCACAGCTAAAAATAGATTTTTAAAAAATAAGTTTGTAGCTACTACTTCTTGAAAACTATAAGTGATATTGATATGGGACTTTTTCTAAAATGATCAGCATTACATGATCTTGATCCTAGTCAAAAATCGTTTTGATTCAACGTTAAACATGGCTGCCAGCGGCCATCTTTGTTTACATAGAGTTATATAGTAAAAACTTGTAGTGACTACTCCTCTGAAACTACTTGGCGGATTGTCATGAAACTTTACAGGAATGTTGCTCTTGATGTCTAATTGATCCTATCAAAATTTCAGGTCGGCCCGAAATTCAAGATGGCCGTCACAACTAAAAATAGATTTTTAAAAAATAAGTTTGTAGCGACTACTTCTTGAAAACTATAAGTGATATTGATATGGGACTTTTTCTAAAATGATCAGCATGACATGGTGTAGATCCTTGTGGAAAATTATTTTGATTCGACGTTAAACATGGCTGCCAGTGGCCATCTTTGGTTACATAGAGTTATATAGTAAAAACTTGTAGCGACTACTCCTCTGAAACTACTTGACGGATGTTCATGAAACTTCACAGGAATGTTGCTCTTGATGTCTAGTTGATCCTAGAAAAATTTCAGGTCGGCCGGAAATTCAAGATGGCCGCCAAGGCTAAAAATAGATTTAAAATAAATAAGTTTGTAGCGACTACTTCTTCAAAACAATAAGAGATATTGATATTGGACTTTTTCTAAAATGATCAGTATGACATGATGTTGGTCCTTGTCGAAAATCGTTTTGATTTGACCTTAAACATGGCTGCTTTGTTTACATAGAGTTATATAATGAAAACTTGTAGCGACTACTTCTTTGAAACTACCCGACGGATTTTCATGAAACTTCACAGGAATGTTGCTCTTAATGTCTTATTGATCTTAGCAAATTTCAGGTCGGCCGGAAATTCAAGATGGCCGCCACGGTTAAAAATAGATTTTCAAAAAACAAGTCTGTAGCGACTACTTCCTGAAATCAAAATCAATCAGTAGAGCTTCAAGGTCATTGACCTCTTGTTTTAATTTATTATTTAGCTTATAAAATATATATTATTCATACAAAAAAGGAAACATTTTACAGTTTTCCACCAAAATAAAACTAAAATCACTGTTCACCACAGGTTGATATTGAACTCTAAAACCATAGATTAAAAAGAAAAATCACTAAATTTTATTGTGATTATTAAGATTATTAAGACCTTAGTTATATTTGAGCAATTTACATCTTTACAATGGAACTGTTAATTAGAAATTGACAAAAATAGTCATTTTGTTTTTATCAATATAAATATGATTGCCCGTGTTTTATCTTTCCTAATAAAATACTTGTTAGATATTAGTTTTATCCTCATTGAATAATAGAATATAATTCCCCATTTGATGTAATTCTATCCTAATAGAATTAATTACCTGTTTTATTATGTCAATGCCATCCAGAATATTACATTGCTGTGAGGGTGAATATTCCCTGAGAAAAATAATGTCAACCATGTTAGGTGGAGCCGAGGTAGACAATTTCTTTCTGAAGGTTGAACATTTTCACTCACCCTCACAGGAATGTAATATTTATTTTATTATACTGAAAAATACATGAAAAAATAATTATTTTGAAATAAATCATTACAAAAATTGTTTGTACACTTTAATTAATCAACAGTAAAAGCAAAGATATATAATTTTATATGTGTGCATTGAGTTTTTCTAAACGGGCGCTCATCATTTGTGTCCCCGTGTGGTTGCCGGGGTAGAATACAACCACTGCAAACACACCGTCACATGCAGAGGGGTAGGACCCCCCCATTCATATTCATTTTGTCATTTTTTGTTCATGCTCATTAAAGGTCTTCATCATGATCCCTGCATTGTTTCAGGTGCCATCTCGCTCACATCACTAAGAGCAGTGGCAGAAAAACAATAAACGTGGCTCCAGCGTAAATGGAGTTTTTACGATAGAATTTGCGTGGGATTAAGTTTCGGTCAAGTGGAAATCCATTAAACTATCGTGACTATCGTGATTCAAATTAACAACGTCTTACCGCAGAACATGTTTTCTTTAATCCATTAATAACAATCGACTAATCAGAAATATCAATTTCTTACTGTAAAGTTTATCACTTTCATTTTAATCCATTAATAAACCAATCCTTTTGTACACTAATTATTCCTCCCTAAACGTGCACTTGTTTATAAATGATGAAAAGATCAGTCAAAACGTCCCGGCTTTCTAGTCAAACACAAGCATTTGATGTGCCGACGTGCCGATGTAGTTTCTTTGATCTTTGCCCAAGTGGTGAAATTGTGTCGCAGCTTGCTTCACTTGTTGTGATGCCGCGAGGAACAGATTAGAAATAACCGGCGTGTTTTATCGCAGTGCATAAATACAAGGTACGATAACTAATTGAATATGAAATAATGATTTAAACTAACAATCACTTATATAAAATACTATAATTATTTCACAGTTCAATTAATATGTGATTGCTAGCATTTCGTCGCACGCGTCTAGATTCCAACGTCACACGTCACTTCCTGATATCACGAAGAACTTGTCTGCCCAGGGTGTGGGTCGGATGAAGCTAGCCGCCCGGAGGAATGGATACAATGCAAGGCTTGTTCACGCCGTTGGCACATCACATGCACTGGAGATGCAGTATTGTTTGAAATACCTGCTGCACAGGTTCAGAATTACCCATTCCATTGTGAATTTTGTGTCTAATTCAAGCATGTAATAATGCAATGAATTTTGCGTGCATTTAGATCTAAATTCAGCATACACGTATGTGCTTATTATTAATTTCAATGTTTAAACCAAAAAACTGTTGTTAAAATTGATTAAAATTCATGTGTTTCATATTTTTTAAAACTCCCTTGGGGTGTCGAAATTACGGGCACCTTGTCGAAATAGCGAACCCAACGGGGAACCTCAGTCGAACATATTCCATTACAAAATCGATCTTAAATAAGAATTACACTAGATGAATTGCGCGGGAAAAGATGATTTTCTGCAAAGCCATGTCGAAGTTAGGACATATACAGATTGTAATAATTATAACTCTTATTTTGTCTTAAACTGTCGAAA
This sequence comes from Cyrtodaria siliqua, assembly GCA_037043455.1. NCBI lineage: Eukaryota > Metazoa > Mollusca > Bivalvia > Adapedonta > Hiatellidae > Cyrtodaria > Cyrtodaria siliqua. Next base: position 314,309 of record JAWPHD010001226.1, read on the forward strand.
ATAGGGTACTTTGCTCTATCCGATAACATTTTTATTCAAGGTATCACTCAGGATAAGATCTTGGATTTGACCTTTAACTATCAAAAGTACAAACGTTTCAATAATCCAGCTCGGACAACATCAGTATCCTGAAATGTCTTCAGATCCATAATATGTAAGTTACTGCAACAAGATTTACTAAGAATCTAAAAAAATTAACATGTTAACTGGTCAGTCATCCAACGCTGAATGGCAAAAACTGGCGTTCTACACGCCACGAGCACTCAACTGAGATTCGCTTCACTCAAGCGACAATAATTTCATTTCTCTTAACACTCACCCTTCTCATAGGAGTAACACGACAACAACACTTACATTATAAATGTATATTTATTATTTATTGGTATAAGCCATTGGCCGACCGATTGAACAAAAAGGATGGGCTCAAAATTGTAACAACCAAATACTAGTATCTAAATAACTTACATATATGAATTCAAATCTCCATTATTAAACATATAACATATGAGACATTTCTAACCAAGATATTGGTACACTATTCCATAGAATTTAAACATAAATACGTACTATGTCTACCCGACACCGACTCCATGTAATTGATATAAAACAATTTCTGTTTAAAACCAAGGTATTGGTACACTAGACATTAGAATTTAAACAATACATTCTGTGTCTATCCGACACTGACTCCATGTAATTGATATAAAACAAGTTCTGTTTAAAACCAAAATATTACATATATGAATTCAAATCTCCATTATTAAACATATAACATATGATACATTTCTAAACCAAGTTATTGGTACACTATTCCATAGAATTTAAACATAAATACATCCTGTGTCTACCCGACACCGACTCCATGTAATTGATATAAATTTTGTTTGTTTAAAACCAAGATATATAAAACAAGTTCTGTTTAAAACCAAGATATTGGTACACAAGTCCATAGTATTTAAACATGTTTACGTCCTGTGTTTACCCGACACTGACTACCTGTAATTGATATAAAACAAGTTCTGTCTAAAACCAAAATGTTGGTACACTAGTCCATAGAATTTAAACATAAACACGTCCTGTGTCTACCCGACACTGACTGCATGTAATTGATATTAAATAAGTTCTGTTTCTTACTTTAGCTCTCATGTCAACCTATTTAAATTTCAAGTATCAGAAGCATGTTATACATTTCATGTGCCCAGGGACATGAATCCCATATCACATGCACTTAATATATAATTCTAACCCTATGCTCAAATATCCTCATATAGTAACCAACAAGCTGAAACCGATTCGTTGCAACATGGTATAGGCCTATTTCCACCCATATACAAGGGAGCTAACATCAGGTTTTCACATAAATTATAACCCTATGTGTAATTAGTAACCAACAAATCGATACCGAATCATTACAACATGGCATACGTCTATTTACCGTCCCTATATAGGGGAGCTAACATTTCAAAATAAATTATGAATCACATACGTCAGTTTCCTTGCATTTATACCTAACTATAGGTGCAGATACCCGCACATAGTAACCAACAAGCCGATACCGACTCATTGCACCTGGCATACGCCATTTACCATCCCAAACAGGGTATTTTATAGTCACATAGTTTATACGCAAAACCAAATGCCTACCGAATATATTTTTTGTGTCCTATACAGGAGAGTTTGTATCAACATTACATACTGTTGAATCAAGTCTAAATGCGTGCCCTCATAAAATCACTCGACAAGCAATTGTTCCAAGTTTTTCCACGCATGTAGCAATAAGGTATACGGTTGAATCTTACAGTATAAATTCATGTCCACACGAAATAACATCACACGGAATGACACGACAATCAAGTGTTCCTCCTCTCAAAGTGTATAACGTGTTTAAAGTTTTCTTACTTTAACCTTCATTGATAATTGTAACTGGCTGGTACTTCAATCTTAATATGAAATCTGAATTTGCGTCACTGTTCTCTGCCCAAACAATCCTGTTTTGGAACGCAATATCGAAAGGAAATATCTGAAACAAATATTATTCATTATGTATTGTGTATTAAACTACATAATCACAAACTTACTTGCAATTATATGCATTCACCATTTTTAAAATGATATCAATACTATTATTAGTATTATTTCTCACTGTGCCATATCACTACCCACGATGTCACTACCACCAGTGTCACTGCCCACATTGGCACTATATATACATAAATATATACATATAACAAGAGGGCCAAGATGGCCATAAATCGATCACCTGAGTACTGGCCCATTATCAAACTTCTTTGAAATCTTATGGTCATATACAGTCTGTGCAAGTTTGGTTAAGATTGTTCAAAACATGTGGCCTCTGTTGTGTTAACAGCATTGATATAAAGACATTGACAAAGTTTGGTAAAGACCAAATACAAAATTAAGGTGCTAGAGTGTAACCCCTGGGGCAGGGCCAAATGTGACCCCAGGGCTACATGTAATACATGAGAGCTGTGTACCTTGTGGTTTCAGAGGAAGATTTTTTGTGTTTCCCTATACAAGTCTATGTAAAACATGTGATCCCTGGGGCAGCACCATTTGAATAAACTTGTAAAGGACCATAAACTCATAGTAAATGCAAAATATTAAACCTCTGGCTCTTGTAGTTTCAGAGAAGATTTTTTAAATATTTTACTATATAAATCTATGTAAAACTGCGACGCCCGGGACGGGGCCAAATTTGACCCCAGGGTCACCATTTGAACAAACTTGGTAGAATGAATGAATGAATGAATAGTGTTTTACGGCACGTTGACACATAAATATGTCATATTGTGCGCAAAAAACTGATGAAAGATGAAGAAATGAAGTAGTAAATTAAACAAGAGGGCCAGGCTGGCCCTAGATCGCTCACCTTGTAATCATGCAATAAGTCTGCTGTGTCTAGTCTGGCATGGGTATTCTTTAATTTGTCCCACTTTCTTCTATGAATGAGATTTCATCAAAATGGGTGGGGAGTTTATATTAACCTTCTAAACAAATTTGGTACAAATCCGATAAAAAAATGTAGCTACAGATTTAACAAAGGAAAATACAATATAGCATTTTTCAACAAAACACGGGCCATAACTCTGTCGTTACTAACAAGATCTAGCTGGTTTTCGAACCTGTCCAAGATTTCATTGATATACCGCAATTTACACAACTAGACATTATACTGAAGCTTCCTGCCAAATTTCATAGAAATCCAACAAGCCGTTTAGGAGAAGTAGCGCCGACAAGAAATTTAAAGTAAAAATGTCAAAGGGCCATAACTCCGTCAAAAATCAGCTAACTGGAACAAAAGCGCGATATGCACAACTGGACATCTTACCGATGCTTGATTGGGAAAAGAGCCAGTTGTTGCCATGCCTTTTGGGAAACAATAGCACATATTAAAATGTCATTTCATATTGTTATCTATTGTAGTTTTTAAAATACCACATTTTCCCATTCATCAAAGCTCATCGCCACCTTAAATTAACTTCGCCAAAAAATAAAATAAAAAAATAAAATAAAATGCCTACCTACCTACCCAATTTTTTTCAGCAATGTTACAGTAAACACAGGTATAATTTTATTTGGCCTAAGGAAAAAAGAAAGAAAAAAAGTAATTAAAAATAATGAAAAAATCAATAAATTAAAATTTAAAAAATCAATGAAAAAAAAAAGAAAAAAAAATGAAGGCCCTATCGTCTTAACAAGGCAAAATATAGTGTTTTAACAAAATCAAGGGCCATAACTCCGCTGTTACTGGTCCGAACTGGCTGGTTTTCGAGCTTTTGTTGATATTAACAATCTGGTAAAGATCAGATGAAAAATGAAGGCCCTATCATATTAACGAGGCGCAATATAGCATTTTTAAATAAATCAAGGACCATAACTCCGCTGTTACTAGTCCGAACTGGCTGGTTTTCGAACTTGTCCGAGCTTTCATTGATATTAACAATCTGGTTAAGTTTGGTAAGGATCGGATGAAAAGTGAAGGCCCTATCGTCTTAACGAGGCAAAATATAGCATTTTTAACTAAATCAAGAGCCATAACTCAACCGTTACTAGTCCAATCTGGCTGGTTTTTGTTTTTTTCCGAGCTTTCATTGATATTAAAAATCTGGTAAAGTTTGGTAAAGATCGTATGAAAAATGATGGCCCTATCGTATTAACGAGGCAAAATATAGCATTTTTAACGAATTCAAGGGCCATAACTCGGCTGTTACTAGTCCGATCTGGCTGGTTTTCAAACTTTTCTGAGCTTTCATTGACATGAACAATCTGGAAAAGTTTGGTAAAATATAGCATTTTTAACTAATTCAAGGGCTTTATTCTGCTGTTACTGATCCTATCTGGCTGGTTTTCAAACTTGTTCGAGCTTTCATTGATATCAACAATCTGGTAAAGTTTGACACAACAGAGGCCACATCGGATGAAAAATGAAGGCCCTATCGTCTTAACGAGGCAAAATATAGCATTTTTAACTAAATCAAGGGCCATAACTCCGCTGTTACTGGTCCTATCTGGCTGGTTTTCGAACTTGTCCGAGCTTTCATTGATATTAACAATCTCTGAAACCACAAAGCACACAGCTCTCATATATTACATGTAGCCATGGGGTCACATTTGGTCCTGCCCCAGGTGTTGCACTCTAGCACCTTCACTTTACCAATCTTTGTCAGTGTCTTTATATCAATGTGTTGACACAACAGAGGCCACATTTCTTGAACAATCTTAACCAAACTTGCACAGATTGTATATGACCATAAGATTTCGAAGAAGTTTGATAATGGGCCAGTACTTAGGTGATCGATTTAGGGCCATCTTGGCCCTCTTGTTTCAGTAACTCTTACAGCTACAGCTGTTGTTCTACATCATAACATCACACACAACAAATCAAGTTTCATAACTGTTGTGCATTTTGCAAAAGTTATGCCCCCTTTTTGAACTTAGAATTTTGGTTAAGTTTTGCGTTAAGGTCCACTTTTTTCAGTAACTATTACAGCTACAGCTTTCAATAGTTGTTCTACATCATAACATCACACACACAGCAAATCAAGTTTCATAACTCTGTTGTGCATTTTGCAAAAGTTATGCCCCTTTTTGAACTAGGAATTTTGCTTACATTTTGCGTTAATGTCTACTTTTTTTAGTAACTATTACAGCTAAAGCTTTGAAACTTTGCATAGTTGCTCTACATCATAACATCACCCAGCAAATCAAGTTTCATAATTCTTTTTTTGCATTTTGCAGCAGTTATGCCCCGTTTTTGAACTTAGAATTTTGGTTAAAGACATTTTCTATAGTTTTTTCTGCATAACAGATTTTCTTTAAACTTTTTGTACAGTAAGTCAGTTATATATATAGACAGAAAAGGCAAAAATAATGGTAGGTCCAAAATAATTTGTAATGCCACCGTCATGTCAATCTGTCCAAAAAGTTGAACAAGTCCATGAAATAGCTAAATAAGATATTTTTGAAATCTAATCATTTATTCATTGGTCACAATTCTGCTAAAATTATATTAAAGTAAAGAACATTTAATTACATTAACATTTAAAGCTCATCTTTATGTAAAACCTATATTTTTTTACAAAATGTGTTGAGACCATTACCACAATTTATGCACAAATTAGCCAATAATGATAAAATTTCCTTTTTTTAGCTCGACTGATCAGAGATCAGCAGCCTGATCAGAGATCAGCAGCTTATGCCATGGTGCGGCGTCCGTCGTCCGTCTGTCCGTAAAGTTTTATTTGTAGCGACTACTCCTCTGAAACTACTGGATGGATATTCATGAAACTTAATAGAACTGTTGCCCATGAAGTCTAGTTGATCCTAGCAAAAAATTCATGTTGATGTGAAATCCAAGATGGCCGCCAAAGCTAAAAATAGATTTTTAAAATACAAGTTTGTAGCGACTACTTCTTGAAAACTATAAGTGATATTGATATGGGACTTTTCTAAAATGATCAGCATGACATGATGTTGGTCCTTGTCACAAATCGTTTTGATTCGACTTTAAACATGGCTGCCAGCGGCCATCTTTGTTTACATAGAATTATATAATGAAAACTTGTAGCGACTACTCCTCTGAAACTACTCGACAGATTTTCATGAAACTTCACAGGAATGTTGCTTTTGATGTCTAATTGATCCTAGCAAAATTTTAGGTCGGCCGGAAATTCAAGATGGCCGCCAGGACTAAAAATAAATTTTCAAAATACAAGTTTGTAGCGACTTCTTCTTGAAAACTATAAGTGATATTGATATGGGACTTTTTCTAAAATGATCAGCATGACATGGTGTTGGTCCTTGTCAAAAATCGTTTTTGATTCGACGTTAAACATGGCTGCTAGTGAGCATCTTTGTTTACATAGAGTTATATAGTAAAAACTTGTAGCGACTACTCCTCTGAAACTACTTGACGGATTTTCATGAAACTTTACAGGAATGTTGCTCTTAATGTCTAATTGATCCTAGCAAAATTTCAGATCGGCCAAAAATTCAAGATGGCCACCACAGCTAAAAATAGATTTTTAGCTCTACTGATCAGAGATAAGCAGAGCTTATGCCGTGGTGCGGTGTCCGTCGTCCGTCCGTCTGTCCGTAAACTTTTTTTTGTAGCGACTACTCCTCTGAAACTACTTGACGGATTTTCATGAAGCTTCACAGGAATGTTGCTCTTGATGTCTAATTGATCCTAGCAAAATTTCAGGTCGGCCTGAAATTCAAGATGGCCGCCAAGGCTAAAAATAGATTTTTAAAAAATAAGTTTGTAGCGACTACTTCTTGAAAACTATAAGAGATATCGATATGGGACTTTTTCTAAAATGATCAGCATGACATGATGGTTATCCGAGTCGAAAATGTTTTTGATTCGACGCTAAACATTGCTGCTAGTGGCCATCTTTGTTTACGTAGAGTTATATTATGAAAATTTGTAGCGACTACTCCTCTGAAACTACTTGACAGATTTTCATGAAACTTCACACGAATGTTGCTCTTGATGTCTTATTGATCCTAGCAAAATTTCAGGTCGGCTGAAAATTCAAGATGGCCGCCATGGCTGAAAATAGATTTTCAAAATACAAGTTTGTAGCGACTACTTCTTGAAAACTATAAGTGATATGGATATGGGACTTTTTCTGAAATGGTCAGCATGACATGAAGTTGGTCCTTGTGAAAAATCGTTTTGATTCGACGTTAAACATGGCTGTCAGCGGCCATCTTTGTTTACATAGAGTTATATAATGAAAACTTGTAGCGACTACTTCTCTGAAACTACTTGACGGATTTTCATGAAACTTCACAGGAATGTTGCTTTTGATGTCTAATTGATCTTAGCAAAATTTCAGGTCAGCCGGAAATTCAAGATGGCCGCCACGGCTAAAAATAAATTTTCAAAATACAAGTTTGTATCGACTTCTTCTTGAAAACTATAAGTGATATTGATATGGGACTTTTTCTAAAATGATCAGTATGACATGATGTTGGTCCTTTTAAAAAATTGTTTTGATTCAACGTTAAACATTGCTGCCAGCGGCCATCGTTGTTTACATAAAGTTCTATAGTAAAAACTTGTAGTGACTACTTCTTTGAAACTACTTGGCGGATTTTCATGAAACTTTACAGGATTGTTGCTCTTAATGTCTAATTGATCCTAGCGAAATTTCAGATCGGCCAGAAATTCAAGATGGCCACCACAGCTAAAAAAAGATTTTTAAAAAAGAAGTTTGTAGCGACTACGTCTTGAAAACTATAAGTGATATTGATATGAGACTTTTTGTAAAATGATCAGCATGACATGATGGTTATCAGAGTCAAACATTATTTTGATTCGACGTTAAACATGGCTGCCAGTGGCCATCTTTGTTTACATAGAGTTATATAATGAAAACTTGTAGCGACTACTCCTCTGAAACTACTTGACGGATTTTCATGAAACTTCTCAGGAATGTTGCTCTTGATGTCTAATTGATCCTAGCAAAATTTCAGGTCGGCCGGAATTCAAGATGGCCGCCACGGCTAAAAATAAATTATCAAAAAACAAGTCTGTAGCGACTACTTCCTGAAATCAAAATCAATCAGTAGAGTTTCAAGGTCATTGACCTCTTGTTTTATTTTATTTTTAAAAAAATTCTCACAAGAAACCTTGGTTCATTTTTAGCTCGACTATTCGAAGAATAAGAGAGCTTATGTAATCACTCCGGGGTCGGCGTCCCACATCAAGGTTTGCGTGTAAGCTATGTTTACAAGTCTATATCTCTTACATTTCTTATCCTAGCACAACCAAATTTGGCCATGGCCTTCCTTATAGCATTATCTTAAGGGCTGAATAAGCAATTTTGGTTCCTGTAACCCATGGGCTCCCATGGAACCCAAATTCTAATAGCCCTTAAAATGTTGTCTGTTTCAAATCAGATTGTGCGTGTGAGCTGTGTTTACAGGTCTATATCTCTTACATTTCTTTTCCATAAAATGTGTCCCATTTCACATCAAATTTTGCGTGTAATCTGTGTTTACAAGTCTATATCTCTTACATTTCTTACCCTAGCGCAACCAAATTTGGCCATTAGCTTCCTTATAGTATTATCTTAAGGGCTGCTTAAGTAATTTTGGTTCTTGTAACCCCTGGGCTCCCATGGAACCCAAATTCTAATAGCCCTTAAAATATTGTCTGTTTCACTTCAAATTGTGCGTGTAAGCTGTGTTTACAGGTTTATCTCTTACATTTCTTGTCCTAGCTGAACTAAATTTGGGAATTGGTTTCCTTATAGTATGTTGTAAAGGGTTGGGTAAGTAATTTTGTCTTCTGCAAATTCTGCGCCCATGGAGCCCAAATTGTGATGGCCCATAAAATGCGCAATAAAGGCAGATCTAGGGTTGCATGTAAGCATGTATATAATTTTGGTTTAGGATTTCTTATACCATTATGCATCTTATTCATACTTCACCCATATTGGGGCATGGGCTCCCTCCTCCTCCAACCCACGCCCCACCCCACCCACACCCATTTTTTTTTTACATATTTCTGTGTTGTTTAAGTCAATTCTTACACATATATGTTACCCACCCCCACCCCAACACTTGAAACTAATATATTTTATTTATTTTTTACATATTTCTGTGTTGTTTTGGTCAATTTTTACACACAGTTTCTTACACATATATGTTGCCCCCCACCTCCTGCCTCTCGCCCCACCCCACCCCCATCAAAACTCTTTTTTTTTGGTGTGTTTTGTCAATTCCTACATAGCTTCTTAAACATAGGTTGCCCTCCCCCCACCCCCTCCCCATGACCCCTCACCCAGACACCCCTCAAAACTCGATTTTAAATTATTTTATTTTTTTACATATTTCTGTGTTGGTTTGGTCAGTTCTTACATAGCTTCTTACACATATATGTTGCCGTCACCTCCACCCCCCACCGCCCAACCCCGCCTCTCCCCCACCCCCACTCAAAACTCGATTATTATTTTTAGCTCTACTGATCAGAGATCAGCAGAGCTTATGCCGTGGTGCGGTGTCCGTCGTCCGTCTGTCTGTCCGTCCGTCTGTCTGTCCGTAAACTTTTTTTTGTAGCGCCTTCTCCTCTGAAACTACTCAACGGATTTTCATGAAACTTCACAGGAATGTTGCTCATGATGTCTTAATGATCTTAGGAACATTTCAGGTTGGTCGTAAATTGAAGAAGGCCGCCACAGCTAATAATAGATTTTCAAAAAACAAGTTTGTAGCGAGTACATCTTGAAAACTATAAATGATATTGATATGGGACTCTTTCTAAAATTATCAGTATGGAATGACGTTGATCCTTGTCGAAAATTTTCTGATGCGACGTTAAACATGGCTGCCAGCGGCCATCTTTGTTTACATCGTTATATAATGAAAACTTGTAGCGACTACTCCTCTGAAACTACTTGACGGATTTTCATGAAACTTCACAGGAATGTTGCTCTTGATGTCTAACTGATCCTAGCAAAATTTCAGGGCACCCGGAAATTCAAGATGGCCGCCATGGCTAAAAATATATTTTCAAAAAACAAGTTTGTAGCGACTACTTCTTGAAAACTATAAGTGATATTGATATGTGTCTTTTCCTAAAATGATCAGTATGACATGATGTTGATCCTTATCAAAAATTATTTTGATTGGACGTTAAACATGGACGCTAGCAGCCATCTTTGTTTACATAGAGTTATATAATGAAAACTTGTATCGACTACTCCTCTGAAACTACTTGACGGATTTTAATGAAACTTCACAGGAATGTTGCTGTTGATGTCTAGTTGATCCTAGAAAAATTTCAGGTCGGCCGGAAATTCAAGATGGCCGCAACGGCTAAAAACTTATTTTTAAAAAATAAGTTTGTAGCAACTACTTCTTGAAAACTATAAGAGATATTGATATGGGACTTTTTCTAAAGTGATCAGCATGACATGATGGTTATCCGAGTCGAACATTATTTTGATTCAACATTAAACATGGCTGCCAGTGGCCATCTTTGTTTACATAGAGTTACATAATGAAAACTTGTAGCGACTACTCCTCTGAAACTACTTGACGAATTTTCATGAAACTTCACACGAATGTTGCTCTTGATGTCTAATTGATCCTAGCAAAATTTCAGGTCGGCCGGAAATTCAAGATGTCCGCCATGGCTAAAAATAGATTTTCAAAATACAAGTTTGTAGCGATTACTTCTTGAAAACTATAAGCGATATTGATATGGGACTTTTTCTAAAATGATCAGCATGACATGATGATGGTCCTTGTCAAAAATCATTTTGATTCAATGTTTACATGGCCATCAGCGGCCATCTTTGCTTACGTAGTGTTATATAATGAAAACTTGTAGCGACTACTCCTCTGACACTACTTGACGGATTTTCATGAAACTTCACAGGAATGTTGCTCTTGATGTCTTATTGATCCTAGCAAAATTTCAGATTGGCCAGAAATTCAAGATAGCCGCCACAGCTAAAAATAGATTTTTAACTCTACTGGCAAGGGCCAGCAGAGCTTATGGGATGGTGTGTTGTCCGTCTTCCGTCGTCCGTCGTCCGTCCGTTAACTTTTCTTCAAACGACTTCTCCTCAGAAACCGCTTGGCTAATTTTGACCAAACTTCACATGGTTGATCCTTAGATGAATGCTTTTTAGATTTGTTAAAATTAGTTCAGCGCTACATCCAAGATGGCTGCCATTACCATATATGGTCGAAACCTTAAAAAATCTTCTACTCCAGAACCGCTGGACAGATTTCAACAGTTTTTCTTTTAAAATGATCGTCAACGCCTAGACTATCAAGTTTGTTCAAATAAAGTCCCCGGGGTCAAAAATGGCCGTGCCCTGGGGGTCCAAAGTTAGTATATTGAGGTTTTGCATGTTTTTCATATAGACATATAGGAAAAAACTTTAAAAAATCTTCTTCTCTGAAACCACAAGGCACAGAGCTCTCATGTATTACATGTAGCATCAGCTCATGGTCCTCTACTAAGTTTGTTCAAATGGTGACCCTGGGGTCAAATTTGTCCCGCCCTGGGGGTCACAATTTTACATAGACTTATATAGGATTTTTTTCTTCATCTTCTTCTCGGAAACTACAAAAGCCAGAGGTTTGATATTTTGCATTTACTATAAGCTTATGGTCCTTTACCAAGTTTGTTCAAATGGTGACCCTCGGGTCACATTTGGTCCCGCCCCAAGGGTCACATGTTTTACATAGACATGTATAGGGAAAAACTTAAAAAATCTTCTTCTCTAAAACTGCAAGAGCCAGAGGTTTAATATTTTGCAGTTGCTATAAGCTGGTGGTCCTCTACCAAGTTTGTTCAAATGGTGACCCAGGGGTCACATTTGGCCCCACACCGGGGGTCACAGTTTTACATAGGCTTGTATAGGCAAAAATGAAAAAAAATCTTCTTCTCTGGAACCACATGGCACAGAGCTCTCATGTATTACATGTAGCATCAGCTTATGGTCCTCTACTAAGTTTGTTCAAATGCTGACCCTGGGGTCAAATTTGTCCCCGCCCCAAGGGTCACAGTTTTACATAGACTTATATAGGATATTTTTTTTAAAAATCTTTTTCTCGGAAACTACAAGAGCCGGAGGTTTGATATTTGACATTTATTATAAGCTTATGGTCCTTTACCAAGTTTGTTCAAATGGTGACCCTGGTGAAACATCTTGCCCCGCCCCGGGGTCACAGTTTTACATAAATGCTTGTATAGGGAAAAACTGAAAAAAATTCTTCTCTGGAACTGCAACAGCCAAAGGTTTAATATTTTGCATTTGCTATAAGCCTATGGTCCTTTACCAAGTTTGTTCAAATGGTGACCCTCGGGTCACATTTTGACCCCGCCCCTAGGGTCACATGTTTTACATAGACATGTATAGGGAAAAACTTAAAAAATCTTCTCTGAAACTGCAAGAGCCAGAGGTTTAATATTTTGCATTTGCTATTAGCTTATGGTCTTCTACCAAGTTTGTTCAAATGGTGACCCATTGGTCACATTTGGCCCCACCCTGGGGGTCAGTTTTACTTAGGCTTGTATAGGCAAAAACTGAAAAAAAATCTTCTTCTCTGGAACCACATGGCACAGAGCTCTCATGTATTATTTTGCATCTGATCTTAGCCAAACTTTAGCAGATTTAATGGCTTTCTTTTTTTTCTTTTTTTTAAATTTATTTTTTTTTTAAAAAAAAATATTATTTTTTTTCTATGTTGGACCAGTCGGACCAGTCGGACCAGTAACAGAGGAGTTATGGCTCTTGATTTAGTAAAAAATGCTATATTTTGCCTCATTAATACAGTAGGGACTTTATTTTTCATCTGATCTTTACCAAGCTTTACCAGATTCTTTAGGTATGGCCCTTGATTTAGTCAAAAAGCTGTTTTTTGCCGGAACCTTCCAATAAAACATAAATGGCAGTCACTCGCTTCATTGATGTTATAAGAGCCATGTTAGCCAGTAGAGCGTCCACAGGCCCTCTTGGGCCTCTTGTTAAAAAATAAGTTTGTAGCGACTACTTTTTGAAAACTATAAGAGATATTGATATGGGACTTTATCTAAAATGATTAGCATGACATGTTGGTTATCCGAGTCGAACATTATTTTGATTCGACATTAAACATGGCTGCCAGTGGCCATCTTTGTTTACATAGAGTTACATAATGAAAACTTGTAGCGACTACTCCTCTGAAACTACTTGACGGATTTTCATGAAACTTCACAAGAATGTTGCTCTTGATGTTTAATTGATCCTAGCAAAATTTCAGGTCGGGCGGAAATTCAAGATGTCCGCCATGGCTAAAAATAGATTTTCAAAATACAAGTTTGTAGCGACTACTTCATGAAAACTATAAGTGATATTGATATGGGACTTTCTCTAAAATAATCAGCATGACACGATGTTGGTCCTTGTCAAAAATCGTTTTGATTCAATGTTAAACATGGCTGTCAGCAGCCATCTTTGTTTACATAGAGTTATATAATGAAAACTTGTGTGCGACTACTCCTCTGACACTACTTGACGGATTTTCATGAAACTTCACAGAAATGTTGCTCTTGATGTCTAATTGATCCTAGCAAAATTTCAGATCGGCCAGAAATTCAAGATGGCCACCACAGCTAAAAATAGATTTTTAAAAAATAAGTTTGTAGTGACTACTTCTTGAAAACTATAAGAGATATTGATATGGGACTTTTTATAAATCGATCAGCATGACATGATGGTTATCCGAGTCGAACATTATTTTGAATCGACATTAAACATGGCTGCCAGTGGCCATCTTTGTTTACATAGAGTTACATAATGAAAACTTGTAGCGACTACTCCTCTGAAACTACTTGACGGATTTTCATGAAACTTCACACGAATGTTGCTCTTGAGGTCTAATTGATCCTAGCAAAATGTCAGGTCAGTCGGAAATTCAAGATGGCCGCCATGGCTAAAAATAGATTTTCAAAATACAAGTTTGTAGCGATTACTTCTTGAAAACTATAAGTGATATCGATATGGGACTTTTTCTAAAATGATCAACATGACATGATGTTGGTCCTTGTCGAAAATCATTTTGATTCAATGTTAAACATGGCTGTCAGCGGCCATCTTTGTTTACATAGTGTTATATAATGAAAACTTGTAGCGACTACTCCTCTGACACTACTTGACGAATTTTCATGAAACTTTACAGGAATGTTGCTCTTGATGTCTAATTGATACTAGCAAAATTTCAGATCGGCCAGAAATTCAAGATGGCCGCCACAGTTAAAAATAGATTTTTAAAAAATAAGTTTGTAACGACTACTTCTTGAAAACTATAAGTGATATTGATATGGGACTTTTTCTAAAATGATCAGCATGACATGATGGTTAGTCAAGTCGAACATTATTTTGATTTGACGTTAAACATGGCTGCCAGTGGCCATCTTTATTTACATAGAGTTATATAATGAAAACTTGTAGCGACTACTCCTGTGAAACTACTCGACGGATTTTCATGAAACTTCACAGCAATGTTGCTGTTGATGTCTTATTGATCCTAGCAAAATTTCAAGTCAGCCGGAAATTCAAGATGGCCGCCACGGCTAAAAATAGATTTTCAAAAAACAAGTTTGTAGCGACTACTTCCTGAAATCAAAATCAATCAGTAGAGCTTCAAGGTCATTGACCTCTTGTTTTACATATTTCTGTGTTGTATTGGTCAATTGTTACACATAGCTTCTTACACATATATGTTTTTCTCCCCGCTAACCCCACCCCCCCTGCCTTTCTCCCACCCCCACCCCCTACCCCCATTCAAAAGTCGCTTTTTTTTTTTTTTTTTTTTTTTTACATATTTCTGTGTTGGTTTGGTCAATTCTTAAAAAGGTTCTTACACATATATGTTGCCCTCAACTCCCCCACCCCCACCCCTGCCTCTGCCCCACACAAAACTCGATTTTTACACATATAGCTATGTTTTTCCCTCCGCCCCCACCGCACTCCAACTCGAAACTCAATTTTTAGCTCTTAATTCTGATCAGAGATCAGCAGAGCGGACTACTACTCTGAAACTACTGAATGGATTTTCATGCAACTTCACAGAAATGTTGCCCATGAAGTCTAGTTGATCCTAGCAAAAATTCATCTTGACGTGAAATCCAAGATGGCCGCAAAATCTAAAAATAGATTTTTAAAAAACAAGTTTGTAGCAACTACTTTTTGAAAACTCTTAAGTGATATTGATATGGGACTTTTTCTAAAATGATCAGCATGACATGATGTTGGTCCTTGTCGCAAATCGTTTTGATTCGACGTTAAACATGGCTGCCAGCGGCCATCTTTGTTTACATAGAGTTATTTAGTAAAAACTTTTAACGACTACTACTCTGAAACTACTCGACAGACTTCCATGAAACTTCACAGGAATGTTGCTCTTGATGTCTAAATGATCCTAGCAACATTTCAGGTTGGTCGGAAATTCAAGATGGCCGCCACTGCTAAAAATAGATTTTCAAAAAACAAGTTTGTAGCGAGTACTTCTTGAAAACTGTAAGTGATATTGATATGGGACTTTTTCTAAAATTATCAGTATGGAATGATGTTGATCCTTGTCGAAAAATATTTTGATGCGACGTTAAACATGGCTGTCAACGGCCATCTTTGTTTACATAGAGTTATATAATGAAAACTTGTAGCGACTACTCCTATGAAACTACTTGACGGATTTTCATGAAACTTCACAGGAATGCTGATCTAGCTATGAAAAACCTATCAGTAGAGCTTCAAGGTCATTGACCTCCTGTTGTTGTTTTTTTACACATATATACCTATGTCGAATGTTGGATGCACAACCGCCCTTTTATATTGGCCCGAGTTTCTATACAAGACCCATCCCCCAA
The DNA here is from genome assembly GCA_037043455.1 of Cyrtodaria siliqua. NCBI lineage: Eukaryota > Metazoa > Mollusca > Bivalvia > Adapedonta > Hiatellidae > Cyrtodaria > Cyrtodaria siliqua. The sequence goes on from JAWPHD010001226.1 coordinate 330,210, forward strand.
CCCCACCCCACATTGTTGTAGCCTTGTTTTCTAATGGTATATACTAGCTATATAATTCATTATTCTCTGAAAAATCGAAGAGTCGAGCTGCGCTGTTCTCCTACAGCTCTTGTTCTTTAATTTGTAGCTTAGGGGCCCTCGTTGGATCAGTTTTTCATAGAGTTATAGGGAAGAACTTCAAAAATCTTCTTCTCTGAAACTACAAGAGATAAAGGTTTAATATTTTATATTGACGCTTAGCTTTTGGTCCTCTACCAAGTTTGTTCAAATGGTGACCCGCCCCTGGGTCACATGTCAAACTTGGTTTGAGTGTTTATATTAATGAAAGTTCCATTTGCTTGAAAGCTAGCCAAACTTGAGCCAAATACATCACTAGTTTCTAGTTTGATACAGCCAGCAGAGCTTATGGGATGCCGAGTTGTCCGTCGTCCATCGTCCGTCGTCGGCGTTAACTTTTGGCTCGTTAAGCAATAGGGCCTTCATTTTTCATCCGAACTTTACCAAACTTTAACAGGTTGTTATTATCAATGAAAGCTCGAATGAGTTCGAAAACAAGCCAGATCGGACAAGTAACAGTGGAGTTATGTCCCTTGATATAGTTAAAAATGCTTTATTGCATTATTTTGCCTCGTTAAGACGATAGGGCCTTCATTTTACATCCTATCTTTACCAAACTTTACCACATTGTTAATATCAATGAAAGCTCGGACAAGTTCGAAAACCAGCCAGATCGGATTAGTAACAACGGAGTTATGGCCCTTGATTTAGTTAAAAATGCTATATTTTGTCTCGTTAAGACGATAGGGGCTTCATTGTTCATCCGATCTTTACCAAACTTTATCAGATTGTTAATATCAATGAAAGCTCGGACAAGTTTGAAAACCAGCCATATCGGATTAGTAACAACGAAGTTATGGCCCTTGATTTAGTTAAAAATGCTATATTTTGCCTCGTTAAGACGATAAGGGCTTCATTGTTCATCCGATCTTTACCAAACTTTATCAGATTGTTAATATCAATGAAAGCTCGGACAAGTTTGAAAACCAGCCATATCGGATTAGTAACAACGAAGTTATGGCCCTTGATTTAGTTCAAAATGCTATATTTTGCCTCGTTAAGACGATAGGGCCTTCATGTTTCATCCGATCTTTACCAAACTTTATCAGATTGTTAATGTCTATGAAAGCTTGGTCAAGTTCGAAAACCAGCCAAATCGAACCAGTAACAGCGGAGCTATAATTTGCCTCGTCATACGATAGGGCCTTCATTTTGCATCTGATCTTTGCCAAACTTTAGCAGATTTTATGACTTTCTTTTTTTATATTATTTTTTTTATTATTTCTTTTTTTTCTTCTTTTTTTTTTTTCTTTTTTTTTTTTGAATATTTTTTTGAATATTTTGTTTGTATTATTATTTTTTTTAATTTTTTTTATTTTTTTTTGAATATTTTTTAGCTCTATGTTGGACCAGTCGGACCAGTAACAGAGGAGTTACGGCTCTTGATCTAGTCATTAATGCTATATTTTGCCTCGTTAATATGGTAGGGCCTTCATTTTTCATCTGATCTTTACCAATCTTTACCACATTCTTTAGTTATGGCCCTTGATTGAGTTAAAAAGCTGTTTTTTGCCTGAAACTTCCAAAAAAACGTAAATGGCAGTCAATCGCTTCATTGATGTTATAAGAGCCGTGTTAGCCAGTAGAGCGTCCACAGGCCCTCTTGGGCCTCTTGTTGTACTTTGTAGCATAATGGTAGACATTGTTTTAAACATAACTTGGTTGAACACACCAAAATGAGATTTAACTGACTCCCAATATTTCATGAAGCTTTTGTTAATTCTTGAAATAATAATATCATTATTTTCTGCTACCTTCAGAGCCAGAGCTAGAATGAAGAACATAAAACAGAGTCAGGATCAAAAGGGACCTAATTCAAAGTCAAAGTCAAAGTCACTGTCACATGAGGTAACAAAAGGATACAGTTTAGAAGAGGAAATGGATGATGGTGAAACGAAATCAGTTAAATTAATAACCAAGATGAAGCCTGAAAAGATTCACCAAGCTTATTCAGGCAGTCATAATTTAAGTTCAAATTCACGCTCGGTGTCACGTTCACCTAATGAGTTACAGGACTGTGGAGAAGAAATGGATGGTGTCATGAAATCGAAGCAAAACAGATCAAGGACTAGTAATCAGGCGCAAAGCCATAAGCAGAGGAGACACATATCCAGTCCTCATTCAAGATCTCAATCTTCCAGTGAGGAGGATAATACAGAAGTAGATATGTATGATGAACAGAGGAGATTGAAAGTCTATACCTCTGGCAGATCTATGGCTGTATTTAATTTTGAAGACGAACTGGAAGCTGCAAAAAACCTGATTTTGGCCAGATCAAAAGTGGAGAAAAACGAAGATTGTGTGGAAATAAATGCAGATAAAGTTAAGGAAGAAGATACTCGGCTTAATTTTGAAAAAATGAATGAGTTGGATGAAGAAGAAGCACATGTTGTTGATATCCAACTAGGAGGTGATGCAAGTGGTTGAGAGAAATAAGAAACAGTAACATTTTTTGTTGAGAGAAATAAGAAACCGTAACATTTCTTATATGCTTTTCTCTCCTATCAATTTTAGCTCAACTATTCAAAGAATAAGCTCGCCGACGTCGGCATCCCAGTCCACATCGAGCTCTACGTTTAAGCTGTGTTTAAAGGTCTATACAGACCCAGTTGCATTCAAGTACCCCAAAAATGCATTGCATTTCATTTTGCATTCTGTTTGCATTTCATCATTTGCATTCTTGAAAGCATTCAGTGTTTATAAACAAACCTATGCGTTCATTTAAATGCACGGAACTGCATTCCTGAACGCAACTAAATGCATACGTTGAAATGCACAAACGGAGAAAATGCGTTTGCGTTTGTTCGTTCAGCGTTTACCAATTGTAACATTTCTCACAATTAATACAACTATTGTTTTCGCCCATATTATATAATTCTAAGTTTAAGCAGCTCTTGAGTAAAATTATTTTGAATTAATCATTTGCGATGACTAAAGCTATCAGAATGTTTTAATCAACATTATTTTAGATTTATACTGAAATAATATAACGTTTGTGCTACACAATCAATATAATATTTCCTATTTTGAATCAGTAAAACTTAAAAGTAAATATTTAATCTTGTTCAACCGATTCTAAAACACCATTTACACAGTTTAATTCTTTATATTAAAATACATAAAAAACACATTTTGTTTAAATCGAGATTTTAATTATCAACTAAACAGTGTTCAAAACAATAACAATAGAAATTACCCGAAATAGCGAAATTCATTTGCATTTGTTTTTTAGCTCTACTGATCAAAGACTTTTGATTGTAGCGACTACTCTTCTGAAACTACTGGATGGATTTTCATAAAACTACAGAAATGTTGTTCCCAGCAAAATTCATGTTGATGTGAAATCCAAGATGGCCACCAAAGCTAAAAATAGATTTTTAAAAAACAAGTTTGTAGCGACTACTTCTTAAAAACTATAAGTGATATTGATATGGGACAGATTTTCATGAAACTTCACAGGAATGCTGATCTAGCTTTCAGAAACTGCCAGTAGAGCTTCAAGGTCATTGACCGCTTGTTTAAAAAGCATTTTGTTTGTATTGTTTGTTGTGTTTGTTTTTAGTGTGCATTGTTCATTTGCGTTTTTTTCCCATTCGTTCTGCATTTATTTGGGGTGCTTGAACGCAACTGGGTCTGTAGCTTTTACATTTTTTGTCCTGGCTCAACAAAATTTGACCATGAGCTTCCTAATAGTATTATCTTAAGGGCTGTGTAAGTAATTTTGGTTTCTATTCCCCCTGGGCTTCCATGGAACCGAAATTCTGATAGCCCTTAAAATGTGCAATATCCCATTTCACATCAAATTTAACGTATAAGCTGAGTTTACAGGTCTAAATCTTTTCATTTCTTGTCCTAGCTCAACCATATTTGAGTCTGGGTTTCCTTATAGTATTATGTAAAGGGTTGCTTAAGTAAATTTGTCTTCTTCATATTCTGGGTTTCCTTCAAGGCTTGGAACCAAAATTGTGATTTGTGATGGCCCATAAAATTTGACTCATTTCTGTGTTGTTTTGTTATTCATTCTTTAGTGATTTTTTGCTCTAATGTGCAAAGGTCAAGCGAGCTTATCGGATAACGCATTGTCCATCGTCTGTACGTCATCAATTAACTTTTTCTTTTGGGCGCTCTGGCTGCTCCATTTTTCATCTGATCTATATACAGTAGTTATATATCTACAAGATCACGGACGAGTTCTTGAACCAGCCAGATTTGATTGCTATTAGCTGAGTTATCTTATCTTGAATTGGCAAAAATGCGTAATTTTGCCTTGTTTGATTTAACTTTAGATCCTCCATTTTTGTCTCACCTTTTCGAAAAAAAAGGGAGACAAAGGTGTTGCTTTTCCAGCAGCGGCGGCAAAGGCGAAGGCGTCAACATTCAAGTTTTGCGTTTAGGTGATTTTCTCACAAACTCTATGCACAAGACCTTTTAAACTTTGCATGTATCTTGGGTGGTACATCACAACGTGACAAAGCAAATGTGGAAGTGACCTTGACCCTCCAAGCAAAAGGCAGATAACTTAATCAAGGTTCGCATAGCCTTAAAAAGTCCTTAAATTTCAGAAGTAGCCTTTAAAAGTCCTTAAATCCACTCCAGCCTTAAAAAAGTCCTTAAATTCTGACAAAATATCATTAAAGGTCCTTGAATTTCATAATCGGTCGATTAATTATACAAGAGTAATATTCAATAATATCTGACATAGTTTTAAAAAAATCGGCAAAAAAAATGAAATCGGCGATATTTTAATCATTGCCGGTAATAAAATAATATTCGTGCACCTGTTCCGTATCTCAGTCTATCATGGTTACCGCTATATCCGGTTATATGAATCGACTGTTTTTATTGGATATTGTATTTATACCAACCAATCACTGTTGCCGTTACTCTTGGGGTTTTTCTCATCAAAATGCACATGGCTCCCACTCATTGAAAAATCAATCATGCCTGGCAAATGTTTGTTTAACCAGAAGTGGTCAGCAAGTTATAAGTGGTTGAGTGAAGTCAGGGGACTGCGGATGTTATGCGAAAGACACATATTTAACTCGAAAACTCTTGAGTCCCCAACTTTAGGTAATTTCTTCATAAAAAAAGAGTCTACGGAAACAGATGCAGTGGAAATGAAAAGTGACGACGTTCTGACAATTAATGACCTGGCCCCACCACAAATAGCAGGTCCATCTACCCCCAGCATCGCTGGATTTTTGCATGAAAATGATGTTTTAAAAGCAGAAATACTGTGGACAATTCAAACAATTGTGACTCACAGTTCATATAATTCAAATGAGAACAACTCCAAAATATTCCAGTACAAACAATTAGGAACAATCATAAAGCTCTGAATATTTACAAGTGTAATCAATACAAAGCAGGTAGTGCAGTACAAGCCTTGAACAGATACATTGATAAAGGTAAGATCCCTTGCCAAATGTTTACGCAGCTTTGAAAAATACCTAGCTAAAACGTAGCTGTTACGCAGCACTCCATCCTAAAGATGCGTTTTTTGTGATGAACTGCGTAATTTTAGAAGCAGGCTGCGCAATGCTGCGTATTTTACACTTTAGCTGCGTAATTTTGTCCAAAGTTGAATATTTTGTAAGAAAGGTGTACAAAAGCTGCGTATTTATATTTAAGGCTGCATATTTTTAAGAAAGGTGTTTGATAGCTTCGTCTTTTATTTTACTTGCAAAAAAAGGATAAATACAAGAGCTGCGTTTTTTTGTAAATGCTACGGAAAAGCTGTATCTTTAATTGTTAATGATAATAGTGATAATAAGATATAAAAAAAACAAAAATACGGAGGTTTAGGAAAGCTGCATCTTTTAGTTTTTTTTTAAAACCTTTGTCAGTTTGTCTAGTTTGTCTTTTTAAGGTGATATTGAAAATGTTAAACATTTTTAAAAGATTTAGGGGTAAGTGGGGAGTCCTCTTTTATCTACACAGACTGTCACAGTGCTACACATAAATACAACCTTGATAAAAAATGTTTATTGATCCTGTAGGTGTTTCAAAAGGTGGTGAATTTTTACCATAATTTATAAGCTCTCAAACTCACAGTATGTATTCCAATGTCAATTTAATTCTGTGAATAAATTTTTGGTACAAAATTACTTACCTCCGACCATTGGCTATTGACTCAAAATTCATTGTAAAATCATAGTTTCATTATAGCAATGTCACTCAAGCGAGCAATAAAGTTTATGTTTTAACAATATGCATATTTCTTTGATCAGAATCAATGCAGATGTTTGGCAATCAACTTGTTAAATTTTATGTAAACAAGAGGGCTAAATTAATGCCTCTGAATCACTCGCCTAATAATCTTCGAAAAGATTTTAAAAAAAGTCAAACAAGCTTATAATTTCATATAAGAGTTAGATCAACAAATTCCCACACTCACATTAAAGTTAAAACCATTGTATGTGCAATTCGGAATGTCTGTTGGGGAATACGTTCCTTTGTTTTATCCAACTCGAGACATGAACATTATACTTTACATATAATGATTGAAATACGAGGGTCATTCAATAAGTTCTGTCACTAACGCGTTTTAACAATTATGTGCTCATTGTGAGTGTTGATGTTTGGTACCAAACAAAAGAGAGTCTCAATACCATTCCATTGGTGGTAAAATGAATGCTGTATCTTTAGTGTGACGAAAGTTATGGAACATTTAATACACATCACTTAAACATACTGAGGTATTTTCGTCCTGAGTTTTTTCAGGTATGTTAATTGTTACTTTTTTAAACGCCTGTTTCTCTTTAAGTACTTGTCGAAGACCTTTGAAATTTCTCATACAATACCAGTTATATCTGTGCATTACAACATTTAGAATTTAAGCATGGTAGATGTAAAAGGCATTGTCTTAGAAATTAACATTTTAAGCTAACGCGTAAAATTAATTTAATGATAAATGGACATTAAATGGAAGGGCAGTCTTCTGAAATAGCGTTTTTGGATGATCAATATTTTCATTAAACATTGTACAAAATACTACAATAATGTGTTGAATATGAAATTTAAACACTGAAGGACTAGGATTTGTAAAGAAATATGAAAACATATTAATACTATGAGAATAATTACGACATTTAAAAGATATTATAACATTTCCGTAAACAAAATGAAGAAAATCAGTGTTATTTATGCTAGAAAATTTAAAAGCATAGAGTTATTCAAATAATTTTTACAACGTTTTGTAACAAGGACATTTTCAGAGATGCCAGTATCCAAAAGGTGTGGTAGGGGGAGGTAACTCAGGGGTATAAATAACCGGAAATGTTGCATTTTTGTTGTGAAATTTAAGAGAGCGAACCCAGTAGTACTATAAATACACTACTTTATCTCAGTGTAATATCCAGTTCAAATGATATATGCCTAGTGACAGAGCTTTTTGAAGCACCCTCGTAAAACCACTTTAGAACTCAAACAAAATTATGTTTTTCAAAAATGCAACATTAAATATAAACATTTGCAATTTTTTTTTTTAATTATGCATTTAATAGTTCGTTAGACAAGCTCTGAAATATGGCGGGAATATCATTACGTGGTCCGAGTATTAACTTCCATACCTCATCCAACCAACCCCTTCTCTAAGAAGCGAAAACGGTCATCCAACCCCTTCTCTAAGAAGCGAAAACGGAGTTGGCTGGGATATGAAATAAAACCGTAATTGCGGCTTAAAAAGTTTACATACTGTAAGGTAATTTTATACAGGTTATCGCATATTCTGTAAAATAAGTCAGTATGATCGTTTAAGGAATCTTTCATTTGTTAAAATATTTCACAAATAATGTTTCACTGTCATACATTATCATCTTTAAACTAGTTGAAAGTTTCTATTAGAAAACTATAAGTTCTGCATATCAGCACAAATGGTACATATTTCAACCGTTACTGAGATATAGGTGGTTATTGGTGTTTACACCTATCGCTTACCTGTGACCTTGACCTTTGACCTGGTGTCCTGATTTCCCCAGACTTGGTCAAGGTCACATAGTGGCACATATGAGAACATTGATGGCGTTAGCTGGTTCGGTTTCCGAAATATCCTTAGAAGTTTCTATTTTAGCCTGTTTAAAATTAAACTAGTATGGCCGCCATATTTGATGACGTCATCAACACATTTTTCACACGATCAATAGAAGATGATGAAAACATGATTGTGGTAAAGTTTCAAAATGGTCATGCAATCATTGTATTTTTGACGATTTATTTCCAGTTTTTAAGCGTCTGGCGTCTCTGACGTCATCACGTTATGACGTCATGACCCCGCTTGATCTTCTTGCACAACTAGACCATGACCTTTACAATCTGTGAACGTTTCATTCAAATCCGACCATAAATGTCTGAGATCTAGCGATAACAAGATTTTCATCATTGGCGGCCATCTTGGATGACGTCATGACCCCAAAAGTTTCGGCGCACTATTCCAGTCTGAGCTCTACCACTATGCAACATTTTCATCAAGAAGGAACAGGTAGTTCTTGAGCAGAAGCGATTTTAATCTTCTGTCGTTTCAACGTTACTGTGATGTCATTAATGACGTCAGCTAAAAATAAACTTTACATTCATATTTGAAATCATAAGTTCTACAAAACTGACAAATTTTACTTGTCTACGTCAATTTTTCAAACTTTACGTCATTCACATCATCGTATCTTGGTTCCTATGGCAACCATTTACCAACGTGGCGTTTTGAGTGGACTTTATTTTAGAAAAGTAAATTGAAAGGCCTTACAAATGGTACATAATTATGATCTTGATAACAATTTCATCCGTTACTGAGATATAGGTGGTTATTGGTGTTTACACCTATCGCTTACCTATGACCTTGAACTTTGACCTGTTGACCTGATTTTTTCAGACTTGGTCAAGGTCACATAGTGGCACATATACGAGAAAAACATTGATGGCGCTAGCTGGTTCGGTTTTCGAAATATATTTAGAAGTTTCTATGTTAGCCTGTTTAAAAATAAACTAGTATGGCCGCCATATTTGATGACGTCATCAGCACATTTTTCACACGATCGCTAGAAGATGATGAAAACATGATTGTGGTAAAGTTTCAAAATGGTCGTGCAATAATTGTATTTTTGCCGATTTTTCCCAGTTTTTAAGCGTCTGGCGTCCCTGGCGTCTCTGACGCCATCACGATATGACGTCATGATGCCTCATGATCTTCTTGCACAACTAGACCCTGACCTTTACAATCTGTGAAAGTTTTTTCATTTTCATTCAAATCCGATCATACATGTCTGAGATCTAGCGATATATAACAATATTTTCATCATGACGTCACTGGTGGCCGTCTTGGATAACCTCATGATCCCAAAAGTTTCGGGGCTCTATTCCGGCCTGAGCTCTACCACTGTGCAAAATTGTGACGCCCTGCGACCCGTTTTACAATGAAAAGTGGCGGTGAGAAGAATAAAGTCAAAATGTTGCAGAACGAAAACAATAGGTCTTTCCACTGCTTATGGGTGGGACGTGGGGCAGACGAATGTATACACGTGAAGATGAAACATAACTCAGACCTAAATATTTAGTATCGGGCGCAGCGCAGTTCACATCTTGCACGCACATACAGATACGCGAAACCATTATTAGGGCCACCTTTCAGTGGAAAGACCTATTGTTTTCGTTCTGCAACATTTTGACTTTACTCTTCCACCATCCACTTTTCATAGTAATATTTGTCAATGATTTGTAATTAATAGCTTAGATTATTTAAAATTATAGTTTGTAACTGAGGCGAAAGCAGTATGCCATGTGGAAAAATACTCCAGAAAAAAACGCCACATGGCATAGTGCGTATCTTACTAAACAAACAACATTTACGAACAAAATAAATTTGGATAAATCAAACAAAACAATTAAATTATCAGGAAAATAGTTTTTATTCATTCTACTATTTCAAGTTCTGTAATTTAACACAGTTTTTAATAAGTTTTCAGCTTTCCACCTAGAAAAGACATTTCGCAGATTTTGGCTGGTTTATGTTTTATTACACGAAATAATGAACCATGTCCATTTATATATATAGTTTTATCAAATTGTTTATACTGCTTTGTCACACTGCTTCGTTTTGCATTGTATCGTTTGACGTGTTGTCACAGTAAATCGTTACACATATCGATCGACATTTACATTGCATCTTTGTAAGCTACAGCGTCCCTATATCAATCGATTTCTTCTTTGTAGGCGTGTCTTTATTTGTAACTTCATGTTCACCAGCTCATGGCGAAATCGGGTATTTAAGCGATCAAATATAGCGAAGGAAATCATTTACTGTATATACATCGACCAGTGCACATCGTACCTATACACAGGTAACAGTAGTTTTTACAAAATAAAAAAGTTAGCTTCTTTCGTGGCTCGAACAGACGACCTTCTGATTTCAAGTTCTGTGCTCTATCCACTGAACTACAACGCTACTTGAGAAAATAGTATACTAACTACCATATATTATGAGGCAAAATAACTTAACATATTTGAACGCAACTAATGATGGATCAATAAATATGCAGTCCATATTGTCGCACGTGTAAATTAACATTGCCTGGTGTAATACTGTATCTTGTCAATATGAAACTAATACTTCGCCTCAAATCAACCATATCTCGACTTGTTATTTAGCGCTTGATGAGTTTGTGTTCGCGCTCTTGTAATTACGTAATGCTTATTTAGTGTTAAAAATGCTACAAAATACCAATAAATAGCAGTGGTCTAGAGGTTCAGCGTACATCTTTCAAATCTTACAAGTGCAAGGCTGTGGTTCAAATCCCGCTCCGGGCAACTTTGGGGGTGTTCGTCGATTTGAAACTACTTTACACGTGACTCATTCATATTTATGAGTTATTACCAGTTGAAATAGGGACTGTACAGCTTTAAGGAAAGTTTTTTGTCATAAAGCCTGATAACATATGTTCACTTTGTACTGATTCATACTGATGACCATACTAATATGCATTTCTTTGTATCGTTTCGATTTCTTAAGTGATTACTTTAGTTGATTACTAATTAGATATAAAGTCGAATAGTTTAAAATGACATTAATCGTACTGGATTAATCAACTTCACACGTCGATCATATATAGTAGCACCTCATCAAATGAATTTCATGTTGAATTAAATGGTGTCTCAATTTACCAAGTGTATGGACCTTCATTTTGACGGATTTGTCTGCCCATAGTTGTCAACCAAAATAGTTCAAAGTAAGCTTAACTGTGAAACAAGACGACCGTTAGGGTACCAAAAAGGATTAATAAACAAAAACGTACTATGTAGAAAACAATCGAACACGTTATTACCAATCTTGGCCAATAGGTTTCTTTGAAGAAATCGTTTAAATCTAAAGTTAACTCTTTTTTTTTTTAATTTCCCCTATACATCTGTACATAGAATATTTTGGAAACCCGGAGCGTAGCTTGGGGCCTTCATTTATAAAACATCGATAGCCTAGTACACTGTGCTTCTGAATAAAAACTGTCGAAATCTGTTTAGCGGTTCTTTTGAAGGACATTGTTTAAGGATTGTGATATGTTTATGACACCACCACCGAATGGGGAGGGAGTACATATAGCGTCAGCCATGTCCGTCCCGAAAAAAAATTATGTGTATATCCCGGTTGCCAAACACCGTTTTTAGCCAAGACCCAAAATTATCGTCCACACAATGTTTTCTTTTTATCGTTTTAATATATTTAAGGTATGCGAATTCTGAATCTGAATGATGCCACATTGAGGAAATTGAAATTTCCAAGATGGACGCCAAGTTGGCTGCCGTGACATTAAAATGACAATATATAGGCTTCTACAATCATGTTGGTGTCTGTGACTAGAGTTTTCTGACCTCATTACTTATAAGTTAAATACAAATATCCAAGATGGCTGCCAAGACGACTGCCGTGACATTAAAATGACAATATTTTGACTTCTACGCTAGGACAATACTTTTGGTGTCTAATGCTAGGTTTATGTGACCAAGGAACCATTTTCTTACTTCATTTGACTTTTACATGGGTCATATTTTAAAATATTGATGTATGGCTGCCGAGATTGGCCAAATGGCAAAAATGGGCAATATAACCCATAACCACAATTAACCTGAACTCAAATTAATGTTTACAAACTGCTTTGCACCTTTGAAAAAATTGCTTTTCTATGGTTGTATATCGGATTTTAACGGAAGTATCAGTTAACGAGGTCAATCACACGTCATCTGGTTGACTGTCTTTACCAACCTTTATGTTATGTATTGTCCTTTTCACTGACATTTTAAATATGCTCATATTTCGGTGTTTGGTGCAGTGCGGACCTACGGTGCCAGTGCGTTCGATTGCTGTGGTTTCTATGGGACTATTTTTCTGATTTTGATCTAATGCAGCCTATAAAAAAATTGATACAGGTTAAGGATGTGCCCGTTTGACATTTTTCCACAAATGACTCGGTTTGGTAAAGATCTCAATTCTGGCGTTTTATTGACTTTATTTTGTTGCGATGTTGGCTAGCCATATCTTATATCGAATAGCAGACATATTCCCTTTGCTGTTACTTCCGTTCCGTAACACGTAGCAACAACTGCATTTGCTTCAGTTATGATTTCGTTGATATCTGCACCTGGGATTCCAAGTTTGCTCAATGCGTAGCCTTTTAAAAGAGTTTTGATGACTGTCGTTTCCCCAACACCCCACTCCACGCTACGGTGTCACATCTAGAAATAGCTTGGCATGTAAAGGTTGTGATACAACAGCTAAATGTGTGTTGCTGTCTCTCCAATGTCTACTACATTTCGTTTTAGACTTGTTCCTTCCTATCTAGTAGCTGTTGGCAAATAATGCCAATGAGCTGAATCTTGTTCTCTGTGATAGTCAGTACGGTTTGCTGAGGAGGAAGGGGAGTTGTTTGATAATGATCAAGACTTCAGGCTTTGCTAATGTTAGGGATGAGTGCTCATTCTGAAGTTTATTTTTCAGTGAGAATTTAGTTTTTGTTATTCTCATATCGCCACTGTATTCAAACATTGATATGGGTGTAGGAGCCGGTTTATGTTTGAAAACATTCTGCAGATTTGTCACAACGTTGTTGGTTAAAGGCCCGTTGAATCCTTTAGGCCAACTCGCTTCATAATTATGTATTCATCTGTTTCTTACCAATAGCGAGTGAATGATCAATATTTACTATTTCCGGACTAATACTCCCAGAGACGGGTATGACTAGATATAGAAAAGGGCCATTTTTCTGAAAAGGACAGAAAAGGGATGGGCGGTACAGAAAAGGGCCGATTAAATGCACAATTATAACTTTTCTTGATTAAAAAGTTATTTAAAACGTTTATTAGTGATAATAAACACGATTGACAGTGAAAAATATTTAAAAAAAATATTTTTGAAGTTAATATCATTAATATATGTTCGCATGCTAATGCTACTGGACTGAAAAGATGTTTATAATGCCGTCTGGGTATTCACTGGTATTTATCTTTTCCCGAAATTTCTCTCTGTCCTGTGCATTGGATTTCATGCGAGCTGCATTTCTTCTTTATGGTTTGTAACCTGTAGCGTTTTTGTACTAACTTCTTTTATCAGCTATATGTTTGATAAGGCGTCTGAATACATAAAGACTCCATGCCCATCTGTTCAGAGCAGATGGATTGAGGGTTATACCAACCCCTCCCCCTGCTCCACGGCCATACCCCATACATGTTGTTTCAATAACGTTCCAGGACTTCATCTCGGAAACGTCCCACTGAACGCAAGTAAAATATAAAAAAAACTATCTTGCATGGTGTATATGTCCGGCTGCAAACAAGTATGGCATCATAGCATTGACAGTTATCCGTGTAGAGGCCAGTCTGGCTCTCTTGTAGCTCTAACAAGTAGCATCATAATGAGCACTGACATAATAAAGCTGTCTAGACAAAGTTTAGATGTTATACTACGAGCGGCTCTGGCCTCTTATAATATCATTAGATCCTCATGACTATCGACATATTTTAATACGCTGCTAGTGTTCTGTGGGTAGTTCTTTCCGGAGAGCATACGTGCTACGCCTCCAAAAGCAGCATTCAGAACCTCTTCTAAACCACTATTAGCCATTAACATGGTTCGCACAGACTTGAAAAGGCCCTAAATTTTGATGAGTTGCTTGAAAA